>WWPM01003209.1:0-11815 GCA_023279145.1 Glomeris maerens | reverse complement strand
CTTCCAATGCCTTACCATATGATTTGTTGGCTACAAGAAATGAACACCGTTTATCCCCTACAGTACCAATTTTATTACCAGCAGAACAAAATATAAGTACAGTGTCCCAAATGGAAATATTACACTCTTTGGGTACATTGCCAACACCGAAGTCGAACAGACTGGATTGCAGCCTAAGGAATGTCATTGATGGCACGTTCATTCTGAAATTGTAATTCCGTTAGTGTTTGGGAGAATTTTCCTCGATCAAACATTCAATCACAGGTGGATAAAGACAAAAAGGAAGCACGACAGAGTTAACACCTCAATCTCCCAATTTAACCACTCTGGACTTCTACATTTGGGGAACTTAAAATAACGTTGTGTTCACCACAAAACCACAAACACTAATGGAATTACAAGTTGAGATTGAACGTGCCATCAATGACATCCCATTGGCTACAATCCAATCGGTATGTCGGTCCATTTGACGTCGATGTTGGGAATGTACTGTAGCAGAAGGTGGGCATTTTGAACATGTACGGGTTTGAGGAAGTTCACAGTCTTAAATAAAACATACCTTAAATTTCTATATCATTCCCAAAAAAGTAGCAACTGGATGTGCAAATGTAGTAATTTTCTGTGCATATCACTATTTATGTCTTAAAATTATTTTTTTTCAAAATCCCCTGACTTTTCAAGAATATAGTAAAATCCCCTGACTTTCCCAGGATTCTAAGACAGAAAAATAATCCCCTGACGTTCCCCTGATTCCCAGATTCTGTGGGAACCCTGTAAACTTCTATATGTGTTATATGTATATTATAAACATTCATTTCCAAATTGCGAAAAATCCTTACGTGATAGAGGGAAAATCTTAACATTTTCGAACTCAGCGTACTAAAAAACTTAAGAAACGCCTTATATTTCAAAGAAAAAAATTCCTATGTTGACCAGTGTAATTGCTGCTGATGCTCTCCTAATACTACTTGCTGGGCACAATAAACAGCAGGAACCTTAAGTTGAAGCTCTTCAAAAAGTGGATAAGGCGGTAATGTGAGTTTCATGGACCAACATGTGCGTCACGTGGATCCAAAACTAGTCCTCGATGCTGACCATAAAGTCCGGACACTTACAGGATTACGCTCTAGACAGCTGTTTGATACAATGTGTGAAATATATATTGGCTTATTCAACGTGCATTTTAAACAAACTTCATTGGATGTGAACAGCAAAATTTTGCTCACGTATATGAGGCTGAAACTAGGGATTAGTACAATGTGTTGGCAGCTCTATTTCACATTGGAAGGACAACAGCCGCAGATATTTTTAAGGTAACCATTGCATGCTTGGCAGAGGTCATGGAAAAATGCATTCCTTGACTGATAGCAAAGATAGCATAAAAAAATATATGCCACATTACATTGAAGAGTATGAGGGAACTCGTGTAGTTCTTGATTACACGGAGTTTCCTGTTGAGACACCAGCTTGCTTGAAGTGTAGAATCCTTACATATTCACAATACAAGAAAGGGCATACATGCAAGATACTTGTGGGTGTTGCACCTTCGAGAATTATAACATTTCTGAGTGCCTCATATGGAGGTAAAGCTGGTGACAAGTTTATTACTCAATCAAGTACTGTGCTTGAGAAATGTGAACCCTATGTTGATAGTGTCATGGTAGACAAAGGGTTTGCAATTGACGATTTATGTTTTGAAAGGGGGCTCAAATTAATAAGACCTGCTTTTCTCAGAGACAAGAGGCAATTATCAAAAGAGGATGGTCTCAAGTCGTCAAGCATATCAGCTGCTCGGGTGCTTGTTGAGAGGGCTATTTCTATAATCAAGGTGTTTGAAATATTCCAGAAAAAGTTGCCCTGCGATATTCTCCCCAACTTAGAAGATGTCATCACAGTATGTTGCGGTAGTGTCAACATTTCACCGCCAATTTTAAGTGATGAGAGATTCTTGTAGTGCTTTTTTAGGTAATAGCATTTATTAGTAGCATTTTGTACAACAAGATATTGGAAATAGAAAAAAGATAAAGATAAAGAAATGGAAACAAGTGTAGGCTACCATTACAATAATGAAATGTTTTATTCAAAATTGGGAAAAAATTATGCAAACTTGATATCATACTGAATGGTTTTAATTGTTTGTCACAAAAATCGTATCTACTGCTGTGTGATATAATGTTGCATATTACAGTATCCAGGGTGTTTCAAAATTCGACAGACCAACTTACAGGGTGTATTCCCTGCATCAACGGAAGACATAATGTTCCTATAAACCCATATCAGGAAATGCTTAGTTTTGTCAGTAGCAACAGAAATGTGACCTTAGAAATGAATGCTTCCCAACGTGGAAAACCGCCCGATATTGTTGTGCGAATCGTACTTTGAAACACCGTGACCTTCAGCCAGTGCTCCCTTTGCCTTCTATATCCTTTCTAACCAAACTCATTTGTGGACTGAAATGTTCGTATGGTGTCAACCAACATGCACTTGCAAGCATTAAACAGTATTTTGAGCAAACTGCAGACTACAACAATTACAGAATGTTGCTATTCGATGAAGTAAAATTACGTGAAACATTGAATTTCAACTCGGAAACCTTCATACTGGACGATTTTGTTGACTTCGGCGAGTATACACCAGATGTGGACAAACACAAACTGGCAAATCACACTCTTGTTTTGATGTTCATGCCATTTCATCAGAACTGGGTACAACCTGTGGCTGTTTTTGCAGCTAGAAACTCAACACCTGGTGACATTTTAGTCCAATTGGTAATTCAAGTGGTCATCCAACTGAACAATCTGGTGTGAAAGCGATTGGCATTATCTGTCATGGCAGCTAACGCAATTAGCAACTTTGCGCTCAATTTGAAATTTCTGGAAAAAATGGCAATGTGTCCGAAAGTATTTTTCATCCCAGAGACCGAAGCCGAAGGTTCTAGGTTTTTCTGATTACGCTCACATTTTCAAATACATCCATAACCAAATCGAAAAAGTTGGATTGTTTACTTTCAAAGGGATCGAGTGCAATTACCAGTTCTACAAACGCTTGTACAATGAGGACAGCAAGTCATCAAATGCAGGGTTTTGGCCAAAACCCTTCTCAAAAATGAGAGTGAGATTGGCCACTGAACTGTACAGGGGAACAGTCGCACTTGCAATAAAGCTCTGTCTGAAAGTGTTGTTAATTTTCAAGAATTCATAGTTTACTGAGCCACAAAGTGGGCGGTTACAATTCGAACGCTCGCGTTGGGATTGATCAGAGCACTTTGTATCGGTCCCTCTCTTGGCATTGCAGCCAATCAGACAAGGGGGGCGGGGCGGTGTTGTGTCTATTCCTTTTAAATGGGCTAATTTAAAATCATGTTACTTTTAAATTGAAATAGTTTTTGCTCAAAACTGCAGCAATCTTGTTTTGGATTTGTAATACTACTAGTTTCCCTGAGAAAAGCCAATCTACAAGTTCAAGAATGCCAAAATCTGTAGCAGAGTTTACATTCACCTGAGTGAATATGCATGCAAGGATTTAGAAATAAAATCTTGGAAATAACTATTGTCTCTATTGTATTTAGCATAGTGCTATTGCAGTCAAGTTCTGGCACTTGGATCTTTATGGAAGTTGGTGGCAGCCGCGAAACCACAACAAAGTTCAGCAAATCTTTCAGCATTAGTATGGACTGCTTATCTAACAGATTTTCGTGTCTGCACCATGATTTCGTCTCCGGGAACCCAAATAGTTTCCCCTACACAACAAGGTGATCAATGAGATAGATCGCCAATGTCAACGTAAGCAGCGGAGCTTATGTAAATCTGATTGCATATACTACAGGGTTGGTCAAAACACATGGATAGTACAAAGCCAAAGGGGGCAGTGCTGGGATGTGGTGGAGTGCTTAACTGTGACCTAGCCATTTTCAGCAGTAAACATGCCGTGGACTGGAGAACAACATGCGTTTGCTGTTAAATGTTATTTTCAAAATAGCGAATCTCAGGTTCACGTCCAGCGGGCTTAACACAGCACTGACAGTCTCAATCGACCTGATCACATTCACAATCGCTGTACAATTCAACATGAGGTGGATAATTTCCGTTAAATGGGATCTACTGAAGACAAAAACAGTGGCAGACCTGTACAGTTCGGACACCAGAAATGCGGAGACTCTAAGGAACTCCTTTACCACTTCACCGCAACGTTCCGCGAGAAAACATGCAGCCGCCCTTCACCTATCACGGCGCAGTTTTGCATTTTGGTGTCATTGGCCGGTATTTTTTTGAAGAGGGAGGCCAAACAGTGACAGCAACTTCTGATCGTTATACAACAATGTTGAGATTTTTTTTCACCGCAAGCTCACATTTATGGAAGATTTTGCGAAGAAATGTTCCAACAGGATCATGCCACAGCCCATACTGCAAAAAAATCAATGAAAACAGTGCTCAAGCTTTTCCTAGACCGCATGATCGCCTGCAGAGGGAACATCAACTGGCCCCTAATGTCCCCCCATCTAGCCCCCAGCAATTTTTTATTTGGGCTACTTAAAGGTAGAGGTCTATGAACATTGTCTGAGAGACTTAGAAGCCCTGAAAGCAGCGATTATTGAAGAAATTGCAACAATTCCAAGTGAAATGGCAGAAGGACTCATGCAGAGTTTTCGTTTGCGCCTTAGTACCTGCCTCGCCAACGGAGGTCGTCATATGTCTAAAGTGGTTTTTCAAACAAAAATGGCAGGTCTTGTAGTAAATATTACATATTCTTTAATTGATTTCATTGTGATCAAGATTTTGTTCTTTATTGAACTATAGTTTGCATTATGTATTTTTAATTACCCTGTACATGCAGACATCAAGTACAAAATGCTTGGGAAGGACTATTGTTACAACCTATTCCGAATACCTGCAATGCCTCCAAAACCCGGCACCTAAATGGGAATCTGTTGCCATCGATGCGTGGAAAAAAACAATCGCTCAGCAACCCCACACTCATGTGGAAAAATCACAATAAAAAGTGATGACTCGAAAAACAAAAAACGCACAGATCATAATGGAGAAACACGAACACAAATCAGGGTAAAACGAAATAAAGGTCTAACTGTTAAACAACGGATGTGTGCCACAGGATTACATGGTCGAATTGCTGTGAAAAAGCTTTTCATTTCCACTAAGAATAGGAAAGCCCACTTGTCTTTTGCAAGAGAGCATGCAAGCTGGGATATTGCAAAGTGGTCCAAAGTTCTGTGGAGCGACGAATTCAAAGTCAACCTATTTGGTTCTGATGGCCGGCACTATGTACGGAGTGAAATTAACTCCAAAATAAATACACAGTACCAGTCATCAACAGTGAAGCAAGCACAGCAGTGATATAGGGATGTTTTTCTCGGTATGGAGTTGGTCTATTAATTCGCATTACTGGAATTATGGACAAATTGAAGTACAAAGAGATATTAGAGAATCATATGCTGCCACATGCAAAGCGCCCAATTCCGCGCGGATGGAGTTCTCAACATGATAATGGCCCCAAGCACCGGTCCAACCATGTGAAGACTCCACGACAAACGAATTCGCGTTCTCCCATGGCCAAGTCAGTCACCTGATCTGAATCACATTATTGAACATTTATGGGATGCATTAAAGTGTGGCGTTATAAGCCATTGAAATGCTAGAAATGTGGACGACTTATTCCAATAATTGGAAGAGGAATGGCACCAAATACAATACCGATGGATGTAATCATCAAGTTAGTTGATTCAATGGAGCGCCGTTGCCAGGCAGTGAACACGAACAAAGGTTTCGCTTCAAAATATTAATTTGCACACATTATCCCAGAAAATGTCAAGTAATTCCTAATTTGTCTATACTTTTGACCCATTGGTATGCAGCTTCGATTTTTCCCCTCTATTCAGACATGTGTAATTTTATTTGGCAACCATTAAATCTAGCATATGTCTGCATGCCTGTGCTATGAATTTCTTTTGGTTGTCAGCTAATTCGCATGTAGTGGTGTGAAAGTTATGATTTTTGTCCATACATTTCAGCGCTACTGCATACCGTCAAACCGTCTAGCTTTGATCTGAAGGCAAACTTTGATCATTTTAAAATTTGAAATTGTTTTGCTCAATATTCCCATGATAATTAAAATATTGCTAAAACATAAATATTGCATGGTTTTATAACCCTTTTGGAATGATTTTTAGTTTGAACCTTTTTCTGAATTTCGAAGTAATCTGGGAACATAAATTCAAAATGGCCGACCTGTTGGAATATGTAAATTTGAAGGCTGCCAACTTTTAACTGGTGAGAAGAAACTGCTGAGATATGAAGTTTGACACTATTTTGTGGGGTAGCCTATTGACCAAGGCACATTCTTTGAAATTTTCATAGCAAAATGTTAACTAGTTTTTTTTCTATAAATGAAAGTCTGCGATCATGCCGTGGTCCATAGATCAATGTTTGCTCCATGGTCCCATAGAGTAAACTTTGATTATGCGTGTCGTTTGCGTTTTCAACAGACTGTTTTGATGCCAACTCTGCAACATGGGAAAGTTTCAACGGAAATTTGGTACAAGAGGCTACAAAACTGGTTATTCTGACGAGGACATCAAAAATGCTGTGCATGAGGTTGAGAGTGGTGTCATGACAATGCGAGAGGCTTCACATGTATTTAATATCTTGTTGTGCATTGTTCCCAATGGTATAAGGAAGAAGCGCACCAGGAATGTTAGCGTTCCAACCGTGCTATCACCAATTGAAGAAAAAACTGTGGCAGACTACATTCTTCTCATAAGTGACTGGGGTTTTCCCTTGGGAGCGTTTGAAATCCAAATGTTCATTTACAGCTATCTATCACGGTGTGGTCGCAAAATTGCTATTTGGAAAGACAATGTTCCTGGCAAAGGGTGGTATGAAGGCTTTTTAAGACGACAACCAGAAATAGTGAAACGTCACTGCTAAAATGTTAAAACTGCTAGAGGAAAAGTAGGCAGAGATGATATACAGGCTTACTTCACAAATTTGGCACCGAGTATTGATGGCTTTGCAGCCTCAAATATATTAGACTACGATGAAACAAATCTTTTTGATGATCCTGGAATAAAGAAATGTGCATTCCGGCGTGGGACAAGGCACCCAGAAAGAGTGATGATCTATTCCGAAAGTGCCATATCTCTTATGATGGCTGGTTCTGCTTCTGGGGAACTTTTGCCTCCATATATAGCGTACAGAAGCAAAAATCTTTGGAATAGTTAGTGTTTGGGTGGACCAAAGGGCACCAGATATCACAGTACCCGGTCTGGGTGGTTCGACAGTGTCTGTTTTGAAGATTGGTTTATGACAATAGCTGTAAAATGGGCCAGCAAGAAACCTGGAAGTAAGGTGCTGATTGGAGACAATTTGTCATCCCATTTTTCTGTCAAGGTGTTAAAGCTATGCAATGAACTGGATATACGTTTTGTGTGTTTGGCATGAAACACCACCCATTTGTGCCAACCTTTAGATGATGTCGTTTTTGCTCCTATGAAGAAAGCCTGGCGAGCTATTTTGACACCCTACAAAGTTTGATCTGGCCACAGGGAAACTACTCTATCAAAGGACAAATTTCCCCAACTCTTGAACCAACTTAATCAACAAATTGAAAAAAATGCCAGTCACAATCGCCAAGCAGGTTTCAATAAATGCAGGATACACCCCTTTAATCCAGCCCTGTCCTTGACAGAATTCAAGATGAAACACATGATGTTAATAGCAGTAGTACCAGTTCTGGTGAAGCAAGTTCAACTATAGCAAAAGTCATTTTTGGTAAATATATTCCTTTATTTTCCTTTTAAAATTAAAAGTGAACTGACAGTAAATATTTTGCATCACCAAATCGGCTGAAAATTTTGTGTAGCATTAAGGAGCTTTCTATAAGCATTTCATAATTTTTTGGAAATTTTCCACCGATTCGTTATTTTATAAATAATTTTATAAAGTTGGAACCAGAAGGAACCAGTATGTCAATTTTTACATCCGGTAATCTGAGTATGGCGTGCCGATTGCACCAACATGTGGCACAAGTGCGGTTTCAAAATGGTGGCGCCAAACGCTTCATTTTCATCGTTGTCGAGGACGTTTTGACCCATTCAGCCTTTTAATTTGTAACTGCAAGTAAGAAATATTTTGGGAATGGGTAGAAAGGATCCCCTGGCCTGTGAAGAGGAAATATTCATAAAATCGGCATGAAAATCTAGCTAGGTAAGAGCTACACATGTGGTTTCAGGCTTATTTGCCACAATTGGTGCAACAGACTTCTCATTCTAGGAGGCCCCTCCCTATAGCCTCGCTCCACAGGCCAAAAAACAAGTAAACTTCAAGCGTAAATAACTATGTAAACAAATTTTATAAAAATAAAATAAGAGATGTCATAGTATTTATTCTCCAAGCACAAGTACAGTCGATGATCATAACTGTCTCCCTCATATTTGTATTTTTTTTGACCGAGTTCCGGTTGACCGATCCTGTTTATTTTTTGCCCAAAATTAGGATGTTCAGTCCGGTTTGTAAAAATGCAATCATTTCAATTTTTGGCCCACCTTTCTATATCTCCGCAATGGGTTGGGATAGCTCAAAAATTTCAATGGGGTCAGTATCGGCTTGAGAAACTATTGACAGGAAAAAATTAAGGAATTTTTCAGAATTTTTATTCACTTATTAAAGTCAAAAAAACTATCCAAATATGGTATAAATGAAAAATTAATTTGTTCGATTTGAAATTTGGAATTAAAATTTGGAACGTTTATCTGCATTCCAAATGCGAAGATATCAAATCATTTCGCTATGTCAAATTCTGCGTAGACCAAAAATTGAAACTATTGCATTTTTACAAACCTTACTGAACCTCATAATTTTGGGCAAAAAATAAACGGAATCGGTGAACCGGAAGTCGGTCAAAAAAATACAAATACAAGGGAGACATTTATGATCATCGACTGTACTTGTGCTTGGAGAATTTTTTTGCTGTAAATTCCAACAATAAAATGAAAAGGCACTACTGCTGACTGATCTATCCTCTTTAACTGCATCAGTTTTGGACATAAAACGGATATCCCATTTCAGCAGTGTTCATCCATTACTAGTACCTAGCTGTGTGGAAAATATCATCAAGCAAGTCCAGTAAGGGATAATTCATACCATATGTACGCTTTCAAATAGGGAGAGATCAAAATTTCTCTGATTTCTGTAACATATTTTATGGATGTCCCCTGAAATGCATGCCTACGTTGACTATTCATATCTCCGGTTTCGGGCATAAAACGGATGTCCCACTTCAGCAGTGATCTTCTATGCCTACTACCTAGCTGTGCGCCAAATATCATCAAGAAAGTCCGTGGACAGTTCCGTTACTCTCCTTGTCAGATGAGAAGCAAATGCAAAACATTTCTGTAGGTGCTTGGATAAATGTAAAATTTGACGGGAAAAGAGAGCATCAAATATTATATTGGTCAAATTTCATATTGCGATCTTTCACAAGGCGAAATAACAATAAATTTGGCATATAACCTGCTGGGTATCAGTACTTTTTTGGCCAAGTAATGCTGATGAATCCACTATTGATGACAATCAGGTTTTGCACATCTTTCCCAAAGAACCAGTGCAAAGGAGAAGCAGATTTTATTTTGAAATCCCATCTGCGCCCTTTTATATGGTATAAATGGGGAGGCACTGGTTGCTCGCCAACCTTCTGTAAGGTGGTTTGGCGGCCTTGCCAATAGCCAAGCTCAGGGGGCGGGCCGGCGCATTTAGTGCACCGTGATAGGCTTGACCGTACCAAGTCTTGTTCAACAATTTTTATCTGTGGTTTGGCTTAGCCTATTGCAACATTTCTGCATGCAACTTCAAATTTTTTTAACTTTAAATAGTTACAATATGAATTACAGAAAAGAAATGAATGTAATTTATATTCAGTTATTTGAAATTGCACAAACATTTTTTTCCAATTAATATTTACAAATTTACAAATTTATTCAAAAAAGAGAAACGTTTGATGCTTGGTGTGTTGTAAAGAAATGCTAATTTCGTAATTCATTGTAAATGGTGTTCATAACAGGAAACAAAGTACAGAATACGGCTTTTCCATTGAAAACTGAGCTTTCCGGAAATTTTGAGGAAGATAGGTATTTGGGAAGGGGACCAAATGTCAGACGGGCAGACAAACACCACTGCAAGCTAAGTTAAACGTGTTAAAGAAATGACTGGATGCATGTTTCGTACCTTTGTAGCCCTATAAAGTTTCCAGTCTGCTGGAGGAGTGAAATGTGGAAGTTGACCGTCCTTTGCCCAATGAGGCAGGCAGTGATATCATGCCTCCATCATTGCTCATATAGCTCCTAACGATGGGACCCGTTCGGCGTGCCTACAATCGCGCTCCCTACGATCCCACTCCCTACAAGGTCCACATGGCGACAAACTCATGATCCTGACAAAACTAACGCTCGGGGGAGGGGGGAATAAAAATCCTACGAAGAAATCTGGAAAACAACTACAACGATCGATTCGCAATCAAAAGTGTTGTAACAAAACCGAAAATCGTTCCGATCAGACGTTACATAATATTACACATTTTGCTGGAAAAATAGGCAAAAGCAGAAAATTGCGTATTTGGGCTAGGGGTGTTCCAATTGCCCGATTCGAATGCGGTTTTCACCATCGTGTTCAGCGCATTATTTTCAATATTTTAGCCAGTTCAGAATAATCAAAGAAAATATGTTTTTCCCCCGATTAACTATTCAGTTTCACAGTAAAAAAGCACCTTGACCGCTGGCTCGAATGGAGCCAATGACGTCAGAGGAGCGAAGTGCAAGAGAGCGAAACCAAAGGAGAAGCAGTTGTAGACATAGCTCAAGATCGAGTGCATGTCTATCCGAGTGTGGGTTTATTCCAGTTGTCGACATGGAAAGAATTAATCAATTGCGATCTCCTCATCAGTGTTTAGTTTACTCATTACATTCAATCTCATAATTACTTTAAGCCTCAACTTAGTTGTTTAGTAAACGTTTTGATAAAAAACAATGAAACAAAAAGTAATCTCATCACGTCAACAAGATCGAATACCAACACATGTCATCCTGGAGCAATATTCTTTACCCAGTACCTAGTACATGCTGGCCAAACTATTCGGAGGGATGAATTCGTACATTTCCTTTCACTTTCATTGCCCTGTCTGCCATAAGTATATAGGAAATCACAATGGAAAATTTCATCCAATATACTAATAAGTTTGTGGTGAATGAAATGCCAATTACATGTTCCACCTTGAAAAAATGGGACATATTCCACACACTATCCATTAGAAATCAGATGACTGACTTGCTGAAAAATGAACCACTGAATTAATTTTGGCCATTAATATACAGAAAATAAATGGTGGGCAAAATGAAATGTTGAAACAATTTACAGACATAAGAGATGGTGTTATAACAAATCCAATGCACTACATTGAATTGTGTCCAGGATGAACTTCACCATTACATTTAACAGTCTGTACACTTGTATTAATGACACCACCGGACCGGTTTCGAGTAACCTTATAAATTGGCTAACCTCTCACTCGGAGTTCTCATTCGACCTGAATACTTGTAAATCGCTTGACTTCAATACTCTTGTAAGTTGATCTTTTATTGTTACTTGGACTTATATTGTATAGCTTAGTTGTTACACACTTTTCTGTAATAGTTGACGAGATTGTGACGGTTCCGCTTTTTTTCGAACTGTCATGGTTCTTTTACCACCAAAATACGGGTCTAGACAGTTTCCTAAATTCGAATTACGCGCCGACACTTCCCTTTTGTAGA
>WWPM01003188.1:0-11040 GCA_023279145.1 Glomeris maerens | reverse complement strand
AGAATTCAGTAGTGAATTTGTGATATTACTTATTGCTGTAATACTTGTGTATGTCTTCTTGGCTATATAATTAATAAGAAATGTGAAAATTTATTCATGTTGCATGATTTCATTGAAAAATATTATTGGATTTTTACCTTGATACTCGCACACAAAACCGAAATTTTCATCACAGTTGTATTTCTCAGGCTTCGTGTTCTTGAAGGTGTAGATTTCACATGGGGTATGGGAAAATGATGGGGACCTTTGTTTCCAGATCCAGGGAAAAGTCCTGTACAAGGTTTATTTTTGAAGAATTGTCCGATGTGATCATATAGACTTAATTATATTACATACAGCTCATCTTGTTCTTTGGTAGTTAGAAAGGTGAATGTCCTGTGTTTTCTTATCTCGTGTTTATAAAATGCAAGGTCTTGTTCATTTCTTATTTCTAGCAGTTCCCCTCGCGACCCAAGTTGCTTGCATTTTTTCATTGCCCCATTGAAGGTTTCTTTGGTGTAAGATATTTGGTAACATAAGCCTTGGTCGCATTCATCACCTGTATATAAATATTTCGTTTCATTAAATTCAAAATCATTTTCATAAGCAAGAAATATGATACATACCTGAATAGACGCAAATGTAATATGAATTACTTTCACAAGACTCTGGCACCAATTTATTTTGGGAAAGTCGGATTGCAAGGCAGTTTTCTGACTCGGGATTTTTCTTGATTAATCTCTCTGGTATTGTTGTATTGTCGCTTAAATATTTCCAATCATTATATCGATATCCACCGACCCAATAAGTCCATCTGTACAATAAAAGTCATGGTTTGTATTATATTTATTACTGTGCATGACAATTAATGCAGTTAACACTCACCTGTGAATCTTGGTGTAAAGTTCCCTCAGAAAGTCTTCATCCTCTTCTGTTGTCTTATCAGACAGTAAATTACCACCACTTCTTTGGCAAAATTGAAGAGCTTGGTTGTAATTTTTCCAGTAGTCAGGCCATTCAGTGTGAAGAGAATAACACTTTTTCCTGAAGCTGTCTGTTAAGTTATTCGGACATTTGTTTTCTGAAATAAAGTTTTTCTCCCCGTGTTAACTTTGTTAGAACTTTAAAATAAATTATTGGAATCTATAAAGTTCAAAGAAATATCTTTTATTACATTATTCGGCCACCTTACCTGCAGAAACGGGAACATGAGTGAAGACTGACAGAAACAGAATTACTGTGGCACATATGTAGATTATTTGTATAATTCTCATGACATAGTATGGTTATGTTATTGGAAAATTCCAAGCAAATGTGGCCTCGTCTATGTGTGTTCCGCCATCTTGGCTTTTAGTTAGGTTTGGGAGTGTTAATCTCCTGAATTTGATATGTGTAAGATAACGCAGTTTATGGCATTGAAGTAATATTTACAAAGTTTGGGCTTTGAATTCTTTTATACTTTTCAAAGATTTCAATTCAAAAAAAAACCTTATTAGTATAGCCTTTTTATTTAATCCACCGAATTATAGCTGTTCACAAATTGATAGCTCACTAAAGGACCCCAGAACAATTCTCCAATTTCTACTTGAACAGATTTAAATGAAACGGCACCAAAGCCACTTACTGACAAATGTTTAAATTGTTAAGATAAGGTTGCTTTAACTATCTAAATAATAATGGAAATATTTGCACATCTTAATACCGGTTTTATTCGAACAATAGTCGCCCTCGATTAATACACGCAGCAAAACCAGTAAGTTTGCAATAATAACCGCCCTCAAATTGCACCCGCGGTTAAAATTTGAGATATATTTGGTGTAAATTACACCCATAAAATACAGTGAAAGCTCGCTAATCCGGACCCCGCTGATCCGGACGCCCGCTAATCCGGACTGGAAAAATAATTAAAAAACATAAATAAAACATATTAAAAACACACAAATGATTATTTTGCTCCTACTGTGCAACTGTTTCCCTTGTTAAATGTTTTAAATACAGTACTTAAACATAAAATAAATGTCTGTTATACAGCTTATTGGTTGTTTTTAGCATATGCAAAGCATTAATAATTTTTTCCCGGTTAAAAATATGTACTTCGGCTAATCCGGACTTTCATTAATCCGGACGACCTCCAGTCCCACCAAGTCCGGATTAGCGAGCTTCTACTGTAATGGCAAAAAGGATGAAAGGAAGTACCAGTCCTATATAAAGGTGTTTGTACTAGCTTTACAGACGCATAATAACATGTGAAGAAAACTAAAGTAAATAAATATACCCGTCGTTAATACCTATTTTCTTGCCGCTATAAATGTTGGACAAAGCAGTGAAATTCAAATAATAATCGCCCTCGAATAATAATCGCCCCTCGAATAATTCCCGCAGCAAAAAAAAAGCAAGTTTGTAATAATAGCTGCGGGTGTTAATTGTTCGAATAAAACCAGTAATTGAAAATGCTATACAGTAGAGCGCTTCCCAAAATAGGAAATCCAAATTTGTTCAGAAGAAAAACTGTTTCGATTCGTCTTTTTAATTTATTTAATAACGTAACATATGTACATTTATAATAACGTGCAGAAAAAAGTCGTGTTTTGGTAGGAATTTAGTACAGATAGTGTGCAATGAGCTACTTCATACGTATACTGATATCAGGGTTTCTGCAGTATACGTACACATTATTTTTAATTATTAATCTATGTACGTGTATTGGTGCTGTGTATTATCTTCTGTGCTGGTATGCAATGGTTGCCATTCATCCATATTCACATCAGCGTAAAGTGAGTTCTCAACAGTAATATCACTCGGTGTTCTCGGCAGATTCCTTCAAAAATTAATACTATTTTTATTTCCAATTATAATTATTTGTCTTTAGTTTTAAGATAAATAATTTCCAAACCTTGCGAATTCTGGCCTTTGCAAAGTACAGTTGAGTTGCATTGAATTACGTCTGAGATTTTGGCCCTTGTCTCTTTTCTTCCTGTTAATGTTGCAATTGTGCATTACAGTTGCAATTAAACGTATAGTACATTATAAAAAAAATGCATTATTATTTGTACGAACATGATGTTGATTAAAATCACTATTATGATTGCGATTCCCGCAATGACGAGAATTCCCATAACGATCATGACTATTGTATGCATTTTAATATCCTCGTCAGACGAATTTATATCTGTTTGGGTATAATAAATAAATAATTAAACTAATGACTATAGTTCGTGATATCTTTGCTATATATCATGCGTAATAATTAGAGTGCGGATTTTACGTGCAAGCACTTATTTTTTTGCTGAACGTCTTATGATCAGGAATCTTACAGAAAAGCGTTTTAATTTCATTTGGAAAAAATTGGACATCATTTTTGTGTACGTTTTTGTATGTTTTTTGGGCTAATTTTGACACGTAAAGTTGCGCACAAAATGCACGTAAAATCCGCACTCTAGTAATAATATACCGGGTGTGGCAGATTTTACAATATTGTCATTATTTTGTATCTCCTGGAGGAATTCAGTGGTAGTAATGCTGCTTTTCATAA
Source organism: Glomeris maerens (assembly GCA_023279145.1). NCBI lineage: Eukaryota > Metazoa > Arthropoda > Diplopoda > Glomerida > Glomeridae > Glomeris > Glomeris maerens. The sequence goes on along the minus strand of WWPM01003188.1, from coordinate 7,529 downwards.
TTGACTCCGCGTTATCTTTGATTCTTGGTGTTGGATTAGATGAGCTAACTATTATTTCAAATCAGTTTAAGGTTTTGAGCATAATTAGGTATTAATTGCGATGTGACCGTGTACTTGTTGTTGGATGAGTAGATACATTCTCGTCTTCAGCTGATGATGTGCTCACAGTATAATCTGTTTCTGGAATAGTACTTGCGGATTGTTCAGTAGTTATACTTTTCTCAATTCCGCTTTCTCTTGTGTTTTCATCTCAGAAATGCGAATATTACGCTTTAATTATAAAATGACTCTTAATGCACACGAATAAACCTACCATGCGTCATCGTATCCCTCGTAAAAGATGATGTACTAATTGGATCTGAATCTGCAAAAATTAGCAGCCTTTTATATAATAATTGGTTAAGTGCACTAAACCCAGTACTTTTGTGCAAACAAGCTTGCCAGGTATTGTCGATTGCTTGGTTGATTCATTGTTTTGTGTTTGCTGAACGGATTCAATTGTGGAAGGCGTGTCATTTCTAATCAATTCTGATGCATCCTGGATATTTGTTGCTCCTTCTGGTGCAGTAACTATTATATAAGAGAAAATATGCATATTTAGGTGTTGCACAACGTTAGCTAATGAGTAAAACATCAGCTTAGAGTTTGAATATTCCTACATGACATTGATGTTATTACATCATCTGAAAACGAATTTAGACCACCGGCATACTCAGTGTGTGGATTACTAGTCATACTGTTAACCTTGGACTGCTCGGTTTTGCTATTTATCGTTGTAATTTGGTCTTCAACGTGACTGATATCTATAAAGTTAATTTATATTACAATATTCCGACTATAACATATCTGGAACCTTGTAAATTTCACGAATTCATTCAAGACGAGTTATTAGTGATATGCAAAATCTACCTGGGCTCATGCAGATGTATCCATGTGCCCAATTGCATGAGCAGGCCTGGGCCTTCAAGTCCTTGAAGATTTTGCAAGTATAGTTGGCAATTGGCGGACTTGTTAACATCCATATCGTGGGAATCTTCCTGAAAATTATAAATTATTTTCTTGGAAGTTCGATCGTCTGGTTTTCAATTTTTTTGAGACTTACGATCCTGACATCTTATTAAGTTTCTCTGGAGGAATACTTTCTAATTGCCTATGAATGAACATAACGTGATAATTAGTTTAATCTTTATCGTTGTTCACGATTTGAAATCTATACTTGTCTTTTCTTATCATTTCCTTGAAATATTTGAATTCTACACTGCTCCTGATTTCAGTCAGTTCTCCACCATGTAGTTTACATTTTTCTGCTGCACTGTTAAAGTCTTGCTCAGTGTTCATAAACTGATGACATACTTTGATGTCACTGTTGCACTTTTCACCTGCATGTGTATGTGTAATCAAAATTGACATGTTAAATAGATGATTAATAGCACTGTTCACTGTATACGTATATACCTGACAATGTGCACAAAGATTGAGTTTTTTGTTTGCATGGAAGTGGCTGCAACTTGTCTTCGTTTTCTTGCATTGCTAGACATTCCTTTGGACGACGACTTTTGCTAACTTCTATTTCTTCTGGAATTGAAGTATTATCACTCAGATACTGCCAAACACCTAGTCCAACATCACGTGCACCGATCCATATGTCAGAACTGGGAGCATTTAAAATGAAAGTCTATACTTGCAATATCATTATCATCAGGTCTACCAATATTCTGAAATATTTACTTGGTCTTTGCATGTATTCTCCTCAAATGGTGGACTTCATTTTCGCTAGTTTTTGCCCACAAAACGCCCCCTTTTTCTTCGCATTCTTTGACAGCGTCAACGTATTTAAAAGCCGAGTCAGTGCGCAGGAAATAGCATTTGCCATCAAATGGGTACTTGAAGTTGTTGGGGCATGCAGTTTCGAAATTGGTATCTATAAAGTTTGAAAATTATTGTATGTACTTTTGGTATACTAGTTATAACTCTTATCTCATGCTGATCAGGATCTAATGAATTGTTTATAAGATATTATGCCGTAATTATAGTTATAGTACATTCTTGAATTGTAACTTTAGAAATTGAATAATACTAAATAACTTACAGGCGTTTATTGGAATACACATAAAAATGTGTACGAGGCAAATCGCAGTTTTGCACGCTGCATTCATGTTTGCGAGTTTGTAATCGGTAATCTTGCACATACAATAACAGATAATTGTTTCAAGTTATATACGTAGAGATATTGTATATGTATTTTCACATTAATTTCATTTCATAAATGACTGTATTTTATACTTGCGCAGTGGTGAATCGATCCTTGGTTTTTCAACTAAGTAAATTGGGACGTGGTTGCATTATTAGCGAACCAATTTATATCTGTTTTATGCTATCAGTGATGAAATGCTTATCTGTGTAATGTCTGTATGTACAAAATTCAAATGGAACTTAGAGATACATAGATAAGACATACTTTTCATACTGCATGGGTTAATTGTTCACACTCACTGCCTTTTCTTATTGAGCAGCTGTTTCTGAATTCTTGTCAGCAGGGAAGCTGCAACCAGGGACATAAACTATATGCTCAATTAGACTAATTTGACAATGCTCTACAACTTTCTAATTCATTGGGACTAGGGTGCTAGCTCGAGCGGTTTAAAAAATAATTCTTCTTAATTGAATGACTTTGACGACGATGTCATTCAAACGACAACTGCCACCGCTTTCAAGATATTCTATTGAGGGCCAGACTTTTGCCTCACCCTGTATATCATTCTTGTTAGGTAGTATTCGGTGTTGCCAATGAGCGTCTAGGGACAAAGTGTAACTGCGGAAGAATTGACAACATTTTGCAAAGGAGGGGTATGATTTTTTATTTCCCAAAATCAAATAAGATCATTTATACATATATGTGCTTGCAGCTGGCTCCGTACAAGGTGCCGTTTTATTCTTGAATTGTTTCCAAGAAAAGGCTAAAAAATGATAATAGTCGATCAACAAAGGTCAGTGTCCATGGTGCAATCAGCTGACAAAATGAGCATTTCAGTTCGCAATTGCTCGATTCAAATCTACTGTCGAAACAAATATAACCTTCAAAATAAAGAAATCGGTGTCAAGTTGTGATTTTATTGTCTCAAATTTTAATTGGCTGCAAAATTGCGAAATCTGTTGGCCAAAGGGAGATTGAACACTCGCAGCATGGATGCATGCATAATCGAACGTCGGCGGGGGTTTCGACGCGCGAATCCTATTGGATGATCCAGGATGGACACGCCCGCTGCCGGCGTTCCGATTGGACGAGAGGGGTATAAAATGTAGTGCATTCTTCGCCGGCGCGAGTTTTAATTCCCAGCGAGTGGAGAGTGAAGTTGCCAGTCGAGTACCGGAGTGTAATTTGCGTATATTACTTCGTTTCCCAGTAAGTAGATCGGGAAAGCGTTTTTTGTTGTCATTAACGACTTTTTAAATCCTTATATGTTGGTTTAAAATGCACGGCAATGAATTATATTGCCGTAGTTTAAATCTTTAACCCTATTTTCCCTCCCAAATGGCGGTGACGGTTTCGAGGGACCGTCAGCTTCTAATTAAGTTTAAATGCGAGCGTTGTTTAAGGTTAGGATGCGTAATATGGGTGGGAATTTTATGTGCCAAACCCCGAAGGGACTGATCACCGTCTTCCTTTTTACTACTTTCTCGTTTAATTTAAAATTTCAACAGGTTTCTATTGACCTGTAATTGAACTTGCATTAGTTGTAATTTTAATCCTGATCTACTTGAAAAGTCTCGCTTTAATTGTGCGTTCATGAAATCCGGGAAAAAGGGCGACGAAGCGAAGGACACCGATACAGATGTGAGTTTTTATTCAAACTACGAAATTTGTACGATTTTTTTGAAAATGTTTTTAAACCGAAATGTTGTTTTACAGGAAGAGAAGCAAAAAGACGGCCTTCAAGGTTGAAACAGCCTCGTCGATGGAGCAACAGGTAGGAAAACCGCTTCTTTTATTTACTTATTGTATAATCTTCGAATTATAATGCAATTATGAAAGAAATCCGAGTGGGACGCGTGTTCGAAATATTGCATGCCGGTGTGGTTTGAAACGACGCTTCCCCATTGGCGGATGCGGGTAGGTGTGCCCTTCTGTCGTTCCACCAATGGGAACCCGGCATTCGATTACGGCGTTCCTATTCGCTATCGCCGGCATCCACCCGCCCCTCTTTTGAATTTGAATTTTTCGTTCGATCCAGAATAAAATCCGAATAGCACTTTGAGATTTATCAATGAAATTCTAGTTTTAAACGAAGGATTTTTTGCATTTCGACTATTTTTCCAGCTATTGTAGCTAAAATTGTATTTTTTTCTCGTTTTTAAAGGAAGACAAGTGGGCTGCGAAAGAAGTGCGCCCCAACAATGGTGGTGTATGGTCCCCTTAACCGGTACCAGGATGGTTAAGGGAGTTAAGATACCCACCCACCGATGGACACAGGGGCATAATGCATCACCACTCCGTGCCTAATGTGCACCAGTGGCCTTCGAAGTAGTAGGAGTGTATTTTTATTTTAGTTTCATTCAAAGTGACCACACAAGTGTTTTTATTTGCATGTATTTTTTGGGGAAAAGATTGCATTAAAAGGGGATGGCAATGGCAAGTGTTTTCAATTTGATTTAAGCTTTAATCGTAACTTAATGGGAGTTTAGTAGTTTTTACGTAGATATACGGCCAGGAATAAAGGCCATTTGAATTAAAAGCGACTTCATTAGGTCGCATGTGTTCAGGTTTTCGTAGACTCGAGTTCGCACCGAGATATAAATAAGAAAGCATAATTAAAAGGTTGAAAGGCTTGGCACGGCCTCAGTTTTCTATGTTAGGGACACGGGATTAATTGCGCTCTATGGGTAGATAGATGTATTGATTTTGCATAATATGAGCTTTTTAGTTTAACGAGTCCATTCCCTTCCCTGCAGTTAACGACGCAAATACACTAGATAAATAAAATCCCTTCCTACGCGGTCTCGTGCAACTTATAGCCACGAAACCTGAACTGTATCGTTGCAATTGTAATTATAGATGGGCCATTTGTTTTAAAATAGCCTCGTTTTGTAGGCTTATAATTGGGGAAACGAGTGTGTATAATCAAATGATTGTTTTCTAATATTTCAGCGTAGAATGCAGGATTTGTTAGGGGTTCAATAAATTTTTTTAGCTAGCCCAGGTAGTTAAGACTTGTGTAACTTAATTTTGTAAACACGAGGTCCAACTGCATACGAACTTGGACCTACGTGTTGCCTCCACTCGGAGGCTGTGTGGTCGTTTTGAATTTTGTTGGTGGAGACGAAAAGGCGTTCAAAATTAAATTTAAATCTTTTGTAGCTGTTTCACAAATGTTTATTTCAATTTTGTAACTGTTGCTTAAATGTTAACTTTCGTTTTGCAACCATTTGTTTAACGTTAGCTTTGTTATCGAGGTTTGTTTTGAAAACCTCCTTAACATTTGACGGGTTCTTGGCACCTTCTAAGCAGAAATGTTTCGAGGGATTGCATTCTTTTTACCAGAAAAAGGAACCCTGCCCATTGGATGCAGCGTTGACGATGCGGCAGGGCTTACGGGGTTAACATGGAAATTGCAGGATAACTCTAACCAATGGCATCCAGTTCTTCCAAATTTCTTCAGTTTTAATTAATGCATATGCATTGCTGCGTCTGATCTGTGCAATGGCTGCAATTCACTGACATTTACTTCAACATAATCCCAGTTATTATAAGCATCCGTTGTGATCCTTCTGAAATGTAACTCGGGGCAGTCATATATTTCATACAGCTTAATTTAATATTCTTCATACCTTGAAGGGTTAGCATTCTGCAACGAGGTTTTCTTGGGTTCTAAGTAAACATTTATATCTGCCATGTGTCCATTTCTCTTCCTGTTTAAGATTCTGGTTAATTATGTGTCATGTGTATTAATTTGACGAGAATTTAGTGTAGACCTATAAGTACCATTTTGATTTATTTATGATATACAATACTGGCAATGAAAAGATCATCAGGATTAGTCCTGTTATTAAAACTGCAATGACGTATGGGTTTCCAAATATATTATAGAAAGAACTGTCGGATTCATTCATGTTTCCTATTATTTGGAAATGAAGATAATTAAGGTTTTTCAAGTTACTATAGGAATGCATCGTGTAAACACTTGCCATTTGTTAAATAAGGAGAAGAATGCGCATTTGGATCATCATCTGTGTGAAAGATAATTTATTAATGGGCATTATTCAGCACTCAGTATTGATATTGGTAATGCATACAGGATGTTGCTGTTGGTGTAATCAGGTTCAAGTTTTATGTTGGCACTCATTTCAGAATTATTACCCGTTTGTATTTGGCACAATAAAATGCTGATCACAAATCCAATCCTTAGGTAAACTGATGTAACACAATGTTTATTGTTTTTGAAATGCAACATAATTAATTTCAAAATAACAAGTATAGATTGTTTATCAAAATTCGGAAAAATTGATTGCATCTAATTATTAGGTTCCAAAAAATAAGGTTTTACTTACCCATATTGAACAGTTGGTACATTCAGTATTTGAGATTATTTTCCTGGGAAAAATGAATATCAAAAATGCAGTATTGTTATATACAATAGTTTGCAACTGTATTCTCTCGTTATGATTGTCTTTGGCATTTAATTTGCAAAGATATTTAAGAAATACTGACGTTTGTCACGTAGATTATATCAATATCTGATGGATAAACTAGATGTTGCTACATGTTACCAAGAATTTGATATTTACTTGTCGCATTTGAGAATTTCGTCATGTTAAATTACCAATCTAACACTGTACTGGGATTAACTTGATCAGTATCTTCAGTGACTAGACAAACTCGGCATAGCTTCCCAGAACACGTTTCCTTACAACAATCTTCATTGTTCTAGTCAATAATGCCACAAGGGCAAGTAAGTGACCAATTGGGTGTTTCACAGTAAAGTCAATTCAGAAAAATTCCTTACACCCAAACTTCTTCTTTCGTCAGGACAACAGAATTTAAGATATTTCACATGAAATATACAGCAACTATGACTCAAACTTTATGATTATTGTTCTACAATAATTAATAAAGTCATACTTAAGGCATATTATGACTCGCAAACATTGTCTCCTTAATACGTACTCAATTTAAAAAAATTATCTTCAAGATTCAAATTAAATAACTTGGTTTGTTTAGGATCATAACCAATCATCAGAAAATATTTGCCAACATTTGAGTACTAGGATTGCCGTAAACTCTCGAATAGATAGACTCCTAGGTCTCGAATTACCCCAGATTTTAAACCATAATGTTCTCCAAAACTGTCATATGATGATAATTTTAAATTCAAAGCAATAAAATATGCAGAAGACAATTGGAGAATTGTTATGAATAATAAACCTCCAGTTTATTAATGTTATGTTCCACTGATTCAATGTTTAATTTACATTATCCAGTTTGTATATGTGGACACGACCTTCTTCAAATTATCTTGCAAGGTATGTTTTGA
>WWPM01002846.1:0-15665 GCA_023279145.1 Glomeris maerens | reverse complement strand
CCCCCCCACCTATCGTAGCTAATAACTCGGAAACAGTAATGTCAAATACCGACTCTGAAATTTTGCACCCAAACGTACTTTGAACAAAATGTCGACCGGATCGCCGCGATGGGCTTCGGCGGCTTCGCAGATCACGTGCGGGTCGGAACTCAGCACCGAGAGATTCCCGCGCGCTAAAAGTGGTTAATGCTATTAAGTACCGTTATTAAGTAATAAGGGTTTCCACGGATTGTTTAGTAAAAGTTACCGACACCGAAATCTGAAATAACTATCGACAAAATCCAATTTTAAAACCCCGTTTAGTAAGCGCGTAATCTTCCGTAAAATCTAATTTTTCCGGTCCGCTTCACTCCGAAACTGTAGACGGTTGTAGATTAGATAATCGGTTTCGAGCATCGTACCTGTAGGTGCGATCCGTACGGCCCTTTTAACGAAAGACCTTTCCGCGCAGTGGAAGTGGAACACTCGGTCGACGGCCGGAAGCCGCACGTGCACGCGTACGTTTAAGACGCTCATCGTCTTTCCTTCCGCAGTCCTGAACATCACCCTCAGGGACTTGCGCGGCCGCGACACCGATCGCGCCGGGTCCGCGTTTCCCGAAAAATCCTACGACGGCGGAAAGTTTTCACATAGTCGTGAAAATACGTTTGCCTTGTAAATGTTACTAGAGAAAAAAAGGAGGCCCTCACGTCCAGACACTCGAACAAAGTGCACTGGTATCTGAAAGGGACGCAAACCCGTTCCCTGGAACCGACGAACAATTTCGGAAACGCGCCGTTTTCGATCGCGAACATGTCTTCTTCGAAAGTGAGATTTGTCTTCCGCTCGCTTCTGAACCGCGCCAATTCCTTGCGGTCCGCCACGACCCTTCGTGTCAGAAAAATCACATCAATACACGAACGGACAGGTTGCGAGGGGGAGGGGGAACCTTACCGAAGTTCCTCCGCGTCTTCGCATTCGATCGTGACCGTGTGCGGTGTCTTCCACGGGTTCACCACGTCGAACTCGAAGAAGCGCGCTTCGCCGGGGACCGCGTCCAAGACCACTTCTTTCCCGAAGGATTCAAAGAGCAACCCGGTTATGATGTCGCGTTTGTCCCTTTCGCGAGCCGCTTCCACCGTCCGCAGCCTCTCCATCTTCCGAAGCCGATCCTTATCCGGATCCTTATTCATAATACACATCAGATTAAAATTTCAGTAGAAGCAGCTATATTATTAAGTAGTAAAGGTTACTAGGCAGATCGGATCATTAGGTAGCATGGTTCTTTATGTATTAAAATGGGTGTTATACCGCAATTACAGAACTTACGACCCAACATGGCGATCGGGCAACGCGCTCGTTCGCCCTGGCCGCGCGCACGGCTCGCATGCGGGCAATCTTGCGAGAACCCTCGTCGCTAACTTCCTCAGGATCCTTTCGCAGCAAGTCCCTCGCCAGTTTCTTATCGACTTCTAGATAAAACCTGGTCGGCGTTAAGTTCTTTCGATCTGAAAATATGCATTAGTGCTATGTACACGGTAACGTTCGTTATTGATTAGAGGTTATCACGTTCTGGTCCGCTAACCGGTCGCGCGGGCCAGTTGCAGATCCGCGGCCGCTTTAGGATAACCGACGTTTGCCATCCTCAGATGCAAACAGCCTTTGGTTACGATCCCGGAAGACGGGGCATCTTCGCACGAGTCTTCGTGTCGCACGTCCAGTTCGTACGTCGCTTGCACCGCTTCCCTTCCTTGCCGGCACAGGCGCTACGCGTGTAACTTACTGTCTTAAGTAATTAATAAGAAACTCCCGGGGGTTTTGGACACACACACCTTCAACTCGGCCGACGCGCTTCCGATGTAAAGTTGCGATTCCCCGTCCCAAACGTCTACGTGAATGCATTGTTCCGCGAGATACTTGAAAAAAGCCTCGCGATCCGTTTCCTCGAAGAAATTCCGGTCCACGCAGAATTTCACCTGTAAATTCGTCAGAAACGCGAACTTACATTGCGATATATAATAGTCGTAGATGAAAGTGGAACTATGAGACGTCGAATAAGGAAATAATCTTGAAAGCTAACTCGGAAGTTAGTGTCGGTGGGTGATCTGTTCGACGCGACGAGACTGATTGTTGTCCGGTGACTTTGGTTAAACTCGTTTAATAAACAACTGAGCTGGGGTTTACAGCTATTACAAGTTTGATTATCAAACTGAGAAGATCAACGATGTGAACGTAAACTGATTGATTCTTTCTTTTAAAACGGCGTCTCCATTGAACATAAGCTCGGATAAGCGTGCGCATGATCTCGACTCTTCCTTCTCACTTTCCTTTGTTGTCTCTCCCCTTTTTATACTATACTCTTTTCCTGCATTCTCATTGGTCCCGCTTGAACCGGAGGACAAAGGGGGTTCGGTGCGAGTTCGGTTGCACCCACTGCTTACATTAGCAATTAATTATTACATTTCTTACTTCGTATCCGATGGGCCCTTTTCTCGCCGACCCGTCGCAGTCTACTTTCTGGAGAAGACACGGCACGCATTTCGGGTCGGAGGAGATGTCGATCTCCATGCGGCTAACCAACATCCTAGAAAAAAAGTTCACGTGCGTGAAATCACAACGAATTATAAAACATATTTGAAACACTTTTTCGTATACCGGTCCGTCAACGTCGGGGGAAAGCGGAAGAACTGGAAACTGAACTTCAGTATCTTCGGCACGGACTGCGCGAATTCATCGTGTCCCGAAGATAAGCGGCTGCAAGTTGCAAACGATTACTCGGGTGAGTTTAATCGGCAGATTGTAGCTGGTCAACAAAAGTCGAATCGGGGTTTTTGTTCACACATTTCAATTGAAGTTCACAAGTTTCAACTTGAAAGCAAATGCCGGATGGCTCGAAAGCCAAACTTTTATACTGATCCACCAAAATGTTGACCTACTCTATCGACACCGCAAAGGTTACATTTCAAACCCCCGCATTTACCAAGAATACGCCAGAAACTGAAAGATGATGACGTTGGTTTTCAACGGATCGTGCAATTCTCTGTCCAAGTTCAGATCGAAACGGTCGCAAATGTTGACGACGTCCGGAGGTTTGCCTTCCCGATCCAGTACCGGAGGGATCCCGGCTCCGTACAATCTCGCGTACGCGGCCCGGCTTAAACCGCGTCCGCTAAACGAGCGAACCAAACTATTACAAAAACAACAACGGCTATAATGTAAGCGGCTGGTTTTGTGTCTTCACCTCGAGTGGGAATGGGAAGGAACTTGCGAGATGGGCACGTACGGAGCGGTGGCGCAAGGAACGCGGACGACTTCTTGGGACGTCAAGTTCCTCGAATCATTCTGCTAAGTAATTCCCCTTCATTTTATCTCACAGATAACGACGCGGCTTACAACTCTCATCTTTCTTACATCATCCGACACCATCTTCGCGGAAGAAACCGCGCTTCCATCCGAACGCGACCTCCTATGCGCTCTTTGCTTCGAGGCCCTTCTTCGCGGCGATAAATCGAGCGGCAACGAAGACGGCCCCCCGTTGGACTCCGCTACTTTTAACGGTCCGGAGTCTGTAACCTCGCTCGATCCGGAATCGCGCTAAGTACGTTAAAACAGTTCGTTCAACGCAAAAGCAGCAAAAAAAAACAAGCAAACATAAGATATTGATCGTAACGATGCGTAACCCGCTTCCTTATCGCGAACGTGAATTTCAATTCGCCGTCGACCGGCACGGGTGCGAAGACCATCACTCGGTCCGGGTTGCGCGAAGCCCCTCCGTTGAGTGCGAGCGTCACGTCCCGACGGTCCATCGACAAAAAGGGCTTCCAGGAAGCCCATCGCGCAGCGACGACCGTGGACGTTTGGGACCGCGTCCAAGACATCGGGGAAGAAAGCTGTCGTTTAGCAAGTATACGAGAAGAGCATTTTCAGTCTCACAGGCGTACCTCCAAGACCTTTCAATACAGCCAAATCTCGATATAACGAACGCTACAAGGGATACGCATTACGTTCGTTATACAAAAGTGTCAGTTAGGTGGCTTTTAATGATACCAAACAGTTTTTACCGACTGAAATGCCATTTTTCCCCTTCAACAATACTTCTGTCTTCTACTGAACACCAGAAATATAATTCAAGTCATCGTAATTCTTATTTTGGTAAAAGTGACAACACGCAATAGAGTAATTTTCAAGTTAATTTGACTGTACCTTTCACCACAGTAGATTTTAACCTACGACATGGAATTGCCGTTCGTTATAAACAGAGTTATTTAGTATTGTCGGAATGTTGAAGGGACTAGCCGAACCGTTCGCTAAATCGAGCTTCGACTGTAATTTTGTTTGCCTTTCGGTCCGTGACACTCGCGAGCGGCGAGGACACGACGTACTCCAAGAGGAACACGACCATCAGGTGCACGTCTTCGGTCATCTCGGCAAGCTTGATCTTATTTCCGTGGGAAAGGACCGATTTGCGACGATCGTCTCTGGATCGATCAATCGGTAATTTAATACTCGAGTCAATTGGAAACGGGGCCGATTGGATTTTTTTTTAGAGCACCTGGTTTTGCGCAACGTAAGGTGAACAATCTGCGGTTCCCTAAGGTACGTGCAACCGTTGTGGACGCCGACCTATAAGTGACGAACTCGTACAACGCGCGTCTTCTTCATTCCCGACAACCTAAAATGGCAATATACCTTCAACCGTCTTTCCGCGACGCAAACCCGGGAATTTTCCTCGACGGACAGGTTGTAACCGTGGGCGCGCAACCGGTCCAGGTCCAGGTTACGGCACAGCTCCTCCTCGAAGGCCTCCGCGTCGGGGCCGAAACTCACGGTCAGCCGGTCCAACACGAGCGCGACCGGCTTCTGCGGTCTCGGCCGTCTCAACGCGTCACCTGCCGATGCGACCATCGTTAGACGCTCGAACAATATCCACGCGGCAATCGAATCGCGGATCCCCCGTTTTCCCGAATCGAATTACACAAAACGTATTTTGCTGAGCAGTAGCCATCTTGACAATGAGATAGCGCAATAACAAGTACGCTTAGCGCCACATATTTAATGCAAATACCGTAACCGTGACTTCTCAAAGAGGAAGCCGGTTGTTCCAAGACTCCCGGCACGGCTTCGCTCGCCGCGAACAAGACGTTGACGGGAAGCAAGTGCGCGACTTTCAGCAGAGGTTTGTGGATCCGCAACGCGTACGTCAAGCGGCATCCCGGCATCCTCTCGAGGTATTCGTTGCCTGATCCCGAGAAAACTCGTTATTATCGATACAGTAACCGTATCGGTTGCGAAAGGAAGGGAAACGAACTTTCAATCGGTTCTTCCATGAATAAAAGCGCCCTGGGACTGCCCTTGTAAACGGGCAACCTGAAAGTGACGTGAATGGACTCGTATATATGAGAACGAACAAGTAAAACAAGGATCGCGTCGATGAACCGGTACGTTTGCGGCACGCCAGGCGCGGTCGTACGGACTCCGTGGTCGGCTTTGAAGACGGGGATGATCCCCCAGCCGACAGAAGACTCGCTTTCCTTATCTCGACTAAGAACGGCTTCGAAGCACAAAATCACGCTGGCATCGTTGAACGACGTGTGCATATAAATGCTCTGGAAATACAATTAAACCCCCTCCATTATAAACATAACTTAATCCTCCAATAGGATGTGGGAATAAAGTGTATATTACTTATTATTTATGAAATGTGCAGTTTGGAACAAAAAACTGGTTAAAATTAGATGTTTTAACTGGAATATTTCGTAATTTACTCAAAAATAACAACGACTAGCATATTTACACATCTGCTGTCTCCGTAATCCACTAAAAACAAGTTATAATTATACAAATGAATGTAAATTAAATGTAATTACACCTGCTCCAACCTTGTTTCTTCGGTTTTGTCATCAATTTCAACAGGTGGACAGTGACAAGTGCGACCGATGAACTGTCTAAAAGCAACATCAAACACACTCACACGTATGCTGAAGCTCCGTCTTAATTTCTGCAAATTATAAATACATAGAATAAATTATTGAAATATTTTTTTGGAAATTAAATTACATAATTATAAACGTATTTGCATGTCTGTACGTGGAAGAGGATGTTTGTTCGCACGGATCAAAGCACCTTAATTCCAATATGAACAAGATAAATAAATGCTTTACATTGTTGCAAATTTGGCGATCGATATAGAAGAAATCAGTGCATTGATTGATTGGTTGTCGTTAGATTTTAAAGTCAATTACCTTAAATTGTAAACCGGTTATGGACGAAAAAGTGATTCTTAAAGGAATACTTCCAACGATCTGCTTCTGTTCTCTGTCCCAAGACGCAACTACGAATTCTGCACAAGGAAATAAAGAAACAGACTTATTAAACTTCGCCATCTTGTACTACACTTCAAAGTAAAAAAATACAAACGATCGCCATGGCAACTCATTTCGGGAGCGACAACAAAGGCGCTCCGGCTGAATGCTGAAAACGGTCCCAACTCAAAACTGTCCGAAACACGTGGATCCCAATCGTATTTTAATAAATTACTCGCAATTTCTATTCCTTTTATTACTATAATAATTATTATTATCAATAATTACTTTAAATAATTGAAAAAAGGCAATCCGCGTTGTTGTAAGCGTGCTGCAATCCTATTGGAGCCCGTTTCGACCACGCGAACCAATCGGTAGCCACGGAGGCAAAAATTTCGGTTTTTAAACGCTAATTTCTCACTTTCAAACGTTAGTTTTGGAAATCAAATTCCCTTCCGAAAATAACATAAATAATGATGCAATTATAACCAAAATATATATGTAAATAAACCCTTTTCTATTTTTGTTTTAACTAAATACATTTCGAAATTGGATGCGACTGAAATTAATATATATATTTAGTAGGTTACTATACCGAATTTTCAGGTTTAGTTTACATAATCAAACTATAGTTCTTCTTCAGATTCTTTCTCGTTATTACAATTAATGATTTCTTCTTCCTGTATATCGAAGATATATACGCGTGCCGTACATAAAATGGTTGAAATATATCAAAGGAAGGGAATTAAGAAATATTACTTACTGGAGGAGTTGACAACCGATTTTTGACAACGTAACCAAGTTTGAGTTTCCCGTAAAGAGGCAACTTATTGAAAAGTTTCACGATTCCAGGGTGAACAACTCCTTGCGGCAAATCTTCAATATTTTGCGGCCCTAATAATAATTATATTACAATTATAACAACATTATAAATAAGCCAGAAATAAATTCGCTGGAATAATAATGTAATATACCTGTAACTAAACTAGCAATGATTCCTACTACGACAGTTGTCGCGAAGCCGACAAACATGTAAAGTTGGAATGTCACGGTATACAACGGGAAAACAGTTGCACTGCGGAACAATTAATGGGAGAGGTTTCAAATTGAAATGCAGATATTAACAGGTCTAGTGTTGTTTTACTTGTGTTCAAGGTACGGAGTGGAGGAATTATAAGTTTGGAAAGTGTAATTGAGCCCCAAAGTCTCGTTGCAGCCGTGAGTTTGCAACGGCGCGTACGGGTGGACGTATTTGCTTACCGAAGCCCCAACTATTACCCATAAGGTCGTAAGGGCTCCCGCGACGCAACCAACAGCCGCGCCCTATAAAGAATAAATGAATCAACAATTAATCACAATTGTTTGAGACCGATTGGGAAATTGGACACTATAAATGGGGAAATCAAATCTGACGTAAAAATCGACAGCAATATAATTGTCCTTTAATTACTAGGATTAAATACGTTGTGAGCATTATGATATGAACCATAACGGAATCTATATGTTTAAAAAAATAAAGCCACTTTTCGGCTTTGTAGCACAACTCCTCCCAAGCTACTGCACCGATTTACACCAAATTTTGCCACAGCGCCGCAATCCACCCCCTGAGTGTTATTGGGTGCCCATTGCCCACCTGACTTACCTGTGAGAGGTGTAATGTTAATCGCCAAGAACAATAGAGCCATCTGGTGGATGCAACAAACGATACTTCGTTCCGAATTCCCTGTTGCATTCCAATTAAGGTTCTCCATTCCAATTTTGCTGCTTCGTTCCAATTTTTCTATTACATTCCTAACTTTCAAAACACTGAATAACATCGGGTCGTTCAACGCAGCAGTTATTTCATCGCAAAACGCAGCATTAACTCCGTGAGTATATTTCAAACTTTCCCACGGATCTTTTCATGCCTTGCATAACCTACAACGTTTCAAACCCTCCTTGAGGCGGGGCAGGACGTGGCGTAACGCGGCGTGGATGGAGTGGCGCGGCGTGGATGGAGTGGCGTGGCGTGGCGCGGCGTGGATGGAGTGGCGTGGCGTGGATGGAGTGGCGTGGCGCGGCGCGGCGTGGCGTGGATGGAGTGGCGTGGCGCGGCGCGGATGGGGTGGAGTGGAGCGGCGCGGAGTGAATCGGTTTGGAAACACGGCATTTCTTATTAGTTCTGACCACCTCAAGTCGCCCTCGCTGAACCGCAGTAACGTAGTTCACCGAAATGCTTTGCAATGAATTGTCACAAATGCGTACACGACAAATTGAGGGAAAGGAAAATTCACCAAATTTGACGCAAATGGGACAAGGATTCCTAAAGTTGTCAATCCCAGAAGTGGACCTCCAGTGATACCTTTGACAGCATTGATGGCCTTTTAGAATAATTTAAAGACACAATGTCACGTACGTGTACAATCCCCGCAAATCAAAGCAGGCTAGTATATAATCGCACCTCAACGGCCGAAGCAAAATTTTGAACCATGAATACACAAGCTAAAGTTGCCAATCCGATTGCTATAGCTGCAGAATTGGCAATTAGAATATAATTAATGGATCCCAAAACACGATTTTTATACGAATAATAAAAGTATTCATATACCGAAGATTTTGGATAGTCCCGTGGCCTTTTCGTTTGAAATGTTTCCAAAAAACGGCATCACAAAGTCCTGCATTGCAATCAATGCCAGGGAATTGATGATAGAGGACAGTGTACTGTCAAATACAGACATGATTTAACAATTACATATTTTTATACGTACAAAATCATAATTAAGTTCACCTGAGCGTAGCCGCGACGATCCCGCCGACGTAAAACCCGCCTAATCCGGGGAAATTGTGCAGAATCTCCATCGCAAAATGTGGAGCCAACTGAATAATAGTACATTGTATTTGAATTATATTAAATTATAAAATGTGATATATTTAAAGACGAAATTAATAAATTGAAACCTATATTTCACCTGATCTCTGGCTGTAATTTGCATTGATGTAACAGGGTCACAATCGTAATACTGTGCATATATGATACAACCAAGCAGAATAAAAGCAAGAGCACACAGTAATGCTGAAACACTGGTTATATACACTGACCTAAAGCATTAATCGGAATTAAAATATTTCTTTTCTTTACATGTTAATCGTTATTATACAAATACGAGGCAAGTCCAGAAAGTAAGAGTACTCGATTTTTATATTTTTTAAGAGACAATTTATTTAAAGTACAATTACCGAATTTTGTTTGTATATATGTAAGCTATTTTTCCACGTTGTTGCCTTTCCGTTCTACGCAGGTTTTGAGCCGTGTCATAAGCTTTTTTATTCCTTCCTCAAAGAATTCTCCCGCCATCTCCTTTTTCCAGTTCAGGACCTCTTGTTTCACCTCCTCGTCGTTTGGAAAAAATTTTCCCACTAATGTGAGTCTTCAGGGAGGTAAAAGATGAAAGTCTGAAGGTGCCAAGTCAGGAGAATATGAGGAGTGGTTCAAAATGTCCCATCCAAATGCCCCATAAATTTCAGTAGGTGTTTTTCTCTTTCCACAATAAAAAACCTGATGACACGTACCGCGCACTTCACATTTGGCGGGATTTTTTTTTCAACATACTTCACACGAATTGTCACTACAAGGGGACTTTTAGTACTAATGAGGACCACCCATGCTCGTTGTGATCAGGAGAACCAAGCCTACAGATCAGTGTTTCCAAACTTCGGGTAAAAAAAAATCCCCCAGCACAAGAAGGCAACAGTATACTCCTACTTTGTGGATATGCCTCGTGTAAGGCTGATTATTTTTTTTATAATTTAAATTAAAATATTGACATTTGTATCGGACCAATTTACGAAACGAGGTCTGTTTTTAGGCAATTGCTTTTGGTCCCGTGAGAAAGGTTCTACATGCACAATAAATACGTTATATACATTTTGGCCGATTTCATCGTCTTGGAAGCCAACTGTCTTTGGACCATGGTTTGGTCAGTGAACACGAGCAGATGAACCGTCAAACTGCCAACGTAACTTGACCAAATTGTGAACCTCACGGTTGGCTCGGGAGTCCAGCTTTAATAATACAAACCAATTAAAATTACTAATCAATAGATTCCTGATGACAACTAACTATATACACCAACTAAGCAAATGTTGCTCTCTGTCCTATGGACAAACGATCCCAGAGGACCCCGAATCCACCGATCTCGATGAGCCCTTTCGCGATGACCAGTATTATAGTCGCAAACATTAGGAGTGCTTGGAACATATCGGTCCAAAGCACGGCATTGAATCCACCCTAAATTATATAAATCCGTAATTTGAAATAGAAATCATACTTTCAATTCAAAATATTACGTTACCAGAGCGGTGTACGTGGTACAAATGATTACCATCGGGGCCATCGACTCCCAAATGCCAATTCCAGTCACTGAATAAACAAATTTCATATACACTTACATAAATAAGTTTCTGTTATGTATTTATAAGATTGTAATGGAAGTGATTGTATATTATAGGATATAATTGTTGGTCCTTTATTGGATCTCGAATATATGAACTTAAACTTGAATGTACAGCACTCAAAATCTGAAAGTACATTCAAAAATCAGTGGAAATCCGTCGCTCCGTTTTCTGCAGGTGAGAACAGATTCAATAGTTTCCGGGAGACATTACGCCAACTGCGCTCATTGACTTGATGCTGGAATTAAACACGGCTTCTTCTTCTTCTCATTTTGAAAAGTTAATTATCAGAGTTAAATGTATTTCATAATCTGGTAAAATGTAAAAATTATTGGGGAAATCATAAGGTTCATATTGTGCTATTATACATCCATAGCAGCCAACTAGAGAAATTGACGCGAAACGTAAATATACCTCGATTCAAAGCCAGGGCTGGCAGTAGCAATATGATGGCACTGTACATCAGCTGCAAATAACAGAAAGGAATCTCTAATATTTTGAAAAGGTTAAATCCAAGTAACATTACCTGAGTTAGGAAATAGCAACCGGCTGCAACGAGTCGAAGAACCCGGTTGAATCTCAATTCCACGTACTACAATAAAACAAAAGTCCACGTATATATTAAATCAAAGTTATATATTGATATCTTAAATAAGAGGAACATTAGATGCAAGATTACTTCCATAACACTGGTGACATTGAGTTTGTAATACACCGGTAGGTACACGTAAATTACAGCTGGAATCGCGATGGCGATACCGAGGATAAAATGAATGGCTGCGATTCCCGCGACGTACGCTTCCGCTGGAGTTGCAAGTAAAGTAAATCCTGACAAAAGAGTCGCGGCTGAAGACACGACGATCGGGAAGATGCCACTTGATCTCTTGACGAACAGGAAGTTCTCCAATCTCGAGTTCTTAAAGTGGTCCTTGTAGATGCGGAAGCCGCCGACGCAAGCGGTCAGCAGGACGGTGACCGCGAAGACCGCGTAGTCCCAGCTCCCGAGTTGGACGACCATCTTAGATCGTGCAGACTTGGAAACAATATTTTCTCGAAATGACTTCGATTAAAATGCAGAGGCGACAGGAAATTAAGAAATGTATATCAAGGTCTTCAGGTTTACAGATATGTCTACTTCGTTTCATTGGTTCGTTCGATCAGTGACCTTAAAAGCATTTTACAAAAAATAATTGACTACACATGCAGTTGAATTTCATTTCAAAATGTTCAAATGCAGTTTATATAACTATACATACTCTGCTAGATTTTGTTATTTATAACCTAGTGTTGTAACAAACAGGATGCCAAGAAAACGATTTCTCTAAGATTATGATGTTTCCAAATGGAAGAAGTTTGTTTATCTAATCATCAATTAAAATACTAATATTTCTTAGTGCGAACAGTTAAATAAATAATGATTTTATCGCTTTAATCTTTTGGGTCATAGACACATTTATATATTCTTTTCAATTCCAATATAACAAATTAAAAAAAGTTTATTAAATGAGAAAAACTGTTATTTGACTCATAATGCAAGCAACCCAGATACATTTCACCTTCATTTTCCATTAACTTTGATCATTTCTTCTTCCTATATACGTAAAAGGTAAGCACAAAATGTAAAGAAACAAACAGGGGATGATGTAAAGACAAAGTCTTATGTGTACTTTACTTACTGGAAAAGTTGTGATAGCATTATTATTGGTTTTGGACCCGAGTTTTGACCGCAAGGAACGCGGCAACTTTTTGAAAAGTTTCACGATCCCCGGGTGAACAACTCCTTGCGGCAAATCGTCAACATCCTTCGGCCCTAATTGTTATTCAATTATAGAATTGTGCGAAATCCAACTTTTATAAACTACTAGTGATAATGAAATTACCTGTAACCAAGCTGACAATGATTCCTACTACAACGGTTGTCGCGAAGCCGACGAACGTGTACAGATGAAATGACATGGTGTACAATGGAAAAACAGTTGCGCTGCAAAATACAAAAAATACATTACATTTCAATTCATTTTTACATATATGCTGAATGTATTGAACTTATTTTCAAGGTACGGAGTGGAAGAAAAATTCGGGAAAGTATAATTGCGCCCCAAAGTCTCGTTGCAGCCGTAAGTTTCCAACGGCGCGTACGGGTGGACGTATTTGCTTACCGAAGCCCCAACAATTACCCATAAGGTCACAAGGGCCCCTGCGACGCAACCAACAGAAGTGCCCTACAGTATATAAATGACATCATCAATAATGCAATCCATAATTGAATTTAAATCGAAAATATTGTGGATATAAATGTGAAAAAGTTTCTCGTAATCTTATGTAAAAATTGTCTTCGATTCCCTTGATGGCCCATATGAACCTGATGTGGTCCATCACAGAGATTTGTATTCATTACGTGATTGATTCCAGCAATTTGATCGATCGATATATACACGTAACGTATAAAATATTTTATACGTTAAGCGAAACAAGAAAAATACACCAAATTTGACGCGAACGGGACTAGAATCCCTAATGTTGCCAATCCCAGAAGTGGACCTCCAGTGATACCTTTTATAGCATTCAAGGCCTTGGAGTAATGTTTCAATAACACAATGTCAGTACATATACTCCCCGCAAATCAAGGGAGTCGTGAATACACGCGCGCGTACGTACCTCAAAGGCCGAAACGAAATTTTGAACCATGAACACGCAAGCTAAAGTTGCCAATCCGATAGCAATAGCTACACAAGGGCATTAACAGTTAGCAATTACGCAAATAAAATCGCAAAATATACATAGGTATATACCGAAAACTTTGGATAGCTTTGTAGCGCTTTCACTCGAAATGTTCCCGTAAAATGGCTGCACAAAGTTTTGCATGGCTATCAACGTCAGCGAATTGATGACAGAGGACAGTGTGCTGTCAATTATACAGAAACGATTCATTAGTTTGGCATAAATTTTTACGTAAAGAATCATAAAAGTTCACCTGAGCGTAGCCGCAACAATTCCTCCTACGTAAAACCCGCCTAATCCGGGGAAATTGCGCAGAATCTCCATTGCAAAATGCGGAGCCAACTGACCAATATATCACACAATTGAATTATGAAATTTGATTTTAAAATGAGATAATTAAGTTGGAACCTGTATTTCACCTGATCCCTGGCTGTAATTTGTCTGGAAGTAAGAGGATCGCAGTCGAAATAACGGGCATATATGATGTAACCAAGCAGATTGGAAGCAGCTAGATACACAGTAAATTCACAACACTTGCTACGTAGACTCACCTGAAAGAAATTTCAATATAATCGGTGGACAAATTTCTTGTTAAAATATAAGAAAACTAGCTACATTCTGGCCGATTTCATCGTCTTGGAAGCCAACTGTCTTTGGACCATGGTTTGGTCAGTGAACGTGATCAGGTGAACCGTGAAACTGCCAGCGTAAGTTGCCCAAATTGTGAACCTCACGGTTGGCTCGGGAGTCCAGCTTTAATAATACAAACCAATTAAAATTACTAATCAGTAGATTCCTGATGACAACTAACTATATACACCAACTAAGCAAATGTTGCTCTCTGTCCTGTGGACAAACGATCCCAGAGGACCCCGAATCCACCGATCTCGATGAGCCCTTTCGCCATGACCAGTATTATAGTCGCAAACATTAGGAGCGCTTGGAACACATCGGTCCAAAGCACGGCATTGAATCCACCCTATTAAATCCATAATTTAGGTTTGTAAATCATACTTTCGATTCGTTTTATTACGCATATACCAGAGCGGTGTACAGAGTACAGATGATCGTCATCGGTGCCATCGACTCCCAAATGCCAATTCCTGTCACTGTATGTTATATAAACCACATGTTTCCATTAATTCCATGCTATAGTTCGTTCAAAACAAGTTGAGAAGAAAGGCGTGCCCATATTCGAAGCTTATTGGATAACGAAAACCACGTGATATGTGGGCGTGAGTAGCAGCATAACTTGATTGGCAGCGGAAACAACAAGCCAAGCCTTTTTTCGATGTAGCCAATCGCGGGCACCGCTTATGCCACGCCTTTTCTCTCAACTTCTTTTGAATGCATTATAATTCCCATCAGTTTACCCAGAGGAGAATATAAACTCTTTTATTTCATGTCGTTCGTAAATTTATCGAAATCGTATGAAATTAATTGACGTACGCGAGGATATGTTTACAGGGTGTTGCAGAATTACAGGGGAGCACTGACATGGTATCTTCCCCAAGTAGGACCTACATAAAATGTGAATGATCAATGTCCCTATTTGGGGACATGGGTTTATAGGAACTTTATGCTTTGTTTTTCATGCAGGGAATACACCCTGTCAGTTTGCCCCTGTAATTCTGCAACATGCACCCTGTATAGTATACCTCGATTCAAAGCCAGCGCTGGCAATAGCAATACGATGGCACTGTACATCAGCTGCAATGGACAGAAAGGAATTACTTGTATACTTTGAAAAGGCTAAATCCAAATAACACTAGTATTTATACCTGAGTTAGAAAGTAACAAACAGAGGCAACGAGTCGAAGAACCCGGTTGAATCTCAATTCCACGTACTATATTAATTATATCGCAAAAGTCCACGTATATATTAAACAAAATAAGTTACATATTGATACTTTGAAGAGGAAAATTAGATGCAAGATTACTTCCATAACACTGGTGACATTGAGTTTGTAATACACCGGTAGGTACACGTAAGTAACAACCCAGACCGCGACGAGAAGGCTGAGTTGGAAATGGAGGTTCGCGATTCCCGCGACGTACGCTTCCGCGGGACTACCGAGTAAAGTAATTCCCGACAAAAGAGTCGCGGATGAAGACAAGACGATCGGGAAGATGCCACTCGATCTCTTGACGAAAAGGAAGTTCTCCAATCTGGAGTTCTTAAAGCGGTCCTTGTAGATGCGGAAGCCGCCGACGCAAGCGGTCAGCAAGACG
>WWPM01002836.1:0-10804 GCA_023279145.1 Glomeris maerens | reverse complement strand
AAGGCTTTGGTAAGGCATTCAATGTTTCACAAACTGCCTTAATCTTACTTTGCTGCAGTCTCACAGCAGTTAACTGCTGCAGCCGCACTGCAGTTCTAAATATTTCTGTAAGGGAGTCGCAAGTGTTTTTCGGAATTCGGACAATTGTCCTCCTTGTCTCATATATAGGTAGAGTAGCTCCAAAACGGTGCAGCGTGCCTAAAGGCTCCTTTCTTGTATCATAGGCCTAAATGTGCATTAACTGTAGACTGAGTACATATTCACGCGTGCATTTGGTTTTTGCTGCTTTCCCATCGTGGGCGTCGGAAAAACCAGATAATTAAACCCATCTCCTGCAACAATTACAAGGACGATAATAATAAAAATAATAATAATCACCAGTGTGCGACCAAAATGGTCGCCGGGTCACGTGATCTTTCCGACACACTGTGCTTCATTCGTCTCCCTTCGCCATCAAAATTCCCACACAATTTATGTTTAACCCAAGAAGGGCGTTCGCGTCTGCAATTTATATTCATGAAGTGAAAGCAATTTCGAGCCAAAATGAACCTGTCACCACCTATAACCTGTACAATTTTTAGTTCCATGCCTTTACAGAAATATTCAAAAATATACAGCAGTCATGCAATAAGAGTGCACGTACGTGAAACAACGACAGATTCGTTTTGTGCTATCTGCAGGTGTGCTGCATGCCTGTTTTGATCGATAAATTGTCTGCATACAGACTTGCATATCCCTTTTTTAAGATGCCACATGCATGCAGCACACCTGCAGAATGGACTCTAAACTAAACTGTTATTGTTTCACGTGCGGTCTAAAACAAACAAAAAACTTTTAATATGCAACAGATCTGCTGCATGCATTCGGCGATCTGAAATTCCATGCAGGCCTATAAGTACTATAAATGTACGTATAGTTACACTATACTTATATAATAATTATCAAGAACTGTTCACCAAAGGAGAGAATCCATGCATTTTCTATAACGTTCTTTGTAAACAGTGGAAACTATAAAAACCTCGTTTATAAAACCCACCGGGATAGACCCGTTTTGGAAACATGGCTGGTTCCCAGCATGTATTTATACAGGGTGCAAGAAAGTAAAGTCCGTTGCACCCCCAAAACTTTCACATTTTTACATATCTTAAAAATCTGAATAGGCAGTGACAGTAAGTCAGGGGTGCTCTATCCAATGGTGCCAAAATATTTGACCTCTGCAACTGCCTTCAACGTTATCCAGAGCCTAACTTTTTAAATACAATAGCTGGAGAAAGAGCTAAAGAGGATATTCAAATTAGTACAATACAGCAACTCTTAAGTGAAACGGAGCAGAGGTGAAGCAGCTGCGAATTTAATGATTTTGGGAATTTCACACGGGACGTGAATTGCGGGGAAGATGAATGACAGGAACACGATGGTCACTTTCCCTGCAGTACATTTTATGGCTGCGTATATACTAAATTTTGTGTATATGTAATGCCAGCCAATTGGTTAATTGCAATCATATAGTCTACTAATTACGAAGAATCTTTTGTTATAAACCGGTATGGGTCTTATAAGACCACCTGGATATAAGATCTGGATTTCGCATGTATTTTTGTAGGTCTTATAGCTATAATTTCTATTATGCAGTCTGTCCAAGATAAAGTTCCACAGCCAATTTATTTTTAGAACGGAGAGTCCTAGATAAAAAAATCCTTAACCAACATAAGAAGAGGCATACGGCGATTCCAAAAAGGGCAATGCGGATGATCTATAGGACATCCGCTGTATCATGGTAGTGTACCGCAGAAACTGTTAAAGAGAGTTGCAATTGGAAACTTCCATCAAATAATAAGATGACGTGTAGGACATAATAGTGTTTCGTCTTCAATAAGAAGCAATGCAAGTGGATGTGTACTGCAGGAAAGCGAAGCTGCATGGCGGATATTACACTTGTTTCCTGAAAACAAATGGCTAATCAATTCACACGTTTATTGAAAAAAAGGAAAACCATGTTTATTTCATTGGCATGTATACTTGAACATTGAAAAATTATGCACAAAATTAGTGTTTCTTTAAATAATATTCAGTGTCCATAACAGCAGTTATGCAGAATTGTTTCACATAAATGAATAACTGAAAGGTCTGCAGTGAATGCATCCCATAATTTGTGCTTTGACACAGCAGAATATTGCACGACCAAATATACCTATGTCAATGGGAAAAACATGGTTTTCCTTTTTTTCAATAAATGTATGCATTGATTGGTCAATTGCTGTCAGGAACTCTTATCGTATAGTCATGATATCTGGCAGAGCAAATTCGCTTTCCTGCAGTGAATAGACATCAACCTGCAGTGCGCCTTATTTAATATATACTTTATAACGCTTATTTTGTGTGTGCAGCAAATTTATCGAATTTAGCCCTAACAGCATATTCATGAGGATTTTCCACAAAATTTAAAAATTCCTAAGCTAAAATCACTTCATGGTAAGTGGTTATTAGTCTGCAGTGAAGTAAACAAGATCGAACTAATGACTGAACTTGTTACAATAGGATTTACCCATACAGGACTGCTGTATTTTATTCTCCAACTTTACAAGTTGCAGTATATACTGTACCATAATACAATTACATAACTTACATAAATGTATGGGTTACACGATATTTGTATGGGTACTGGGTACAATAAGTACTTATTTGTATGGGTATAAAACATACTGGTATAGTACAGTTATTGTGCAGATAAGAAATTGTTTACGTGGAATATATTTTTACGATTTTTGGCTGATCGTGAAAATTAATGTCACGCGAAAAATAAGCGTTATACAGTATCCAACACTGTTCTACACATCATCTCACTAATTGCATGGCCTACAATTTTCCAATTGCAACTTAGCCATCTATCTTTACACTATACATGATACCGGAGATGTCCTTGAAGATGTCACCCAAGTTCATCCACAATGCCGTTTTTGGGATAGTCATGCACATGTCACATCCTATATACTGGTCAATGAATTTTTTTTATCTAGGACTCTCCGTTCTGCATCAGGGCCGGCCTTAGCAAATGTGGGACCCAGGGCAAAAGTACAGTATATGGATGAACGGCAAAGAATTATACCATTTTGCCGGCCCCCTCCAGCTGTTTAATGGAATGATGTTTTCCGCTTTTTGCCCTTTTTAGTTTTATGCAAAGAACAAAGTTTTATGCAATTCAACATGTCTATAATTTCAATAGTCAACCTTCCATACATGCGTATATAGGATGGTCAATACTATCTAAGGCATTTTAAAAATTAATTACAAAAATAATATAGGCATTATGTGAATGTATTAAATTGGAAGAATGCATATAGGCTGTAATGTAGGCCTACATATTATAACTAAAATGCTAAGGGGCCGTCCACAAATGATGTCACGCTAAATTTGACCTTTTTTACCCCCTCCCCTCCCCCATGTCACGCATTCACACAACGTCTGACCCCCCGAAAAATGATGTCATAATTGTTGGGACCCCCCTATATCTACTAATAATTATAAATCTAATATTTATAATTATCTGATTTTAAAGTAATTTACGTATTTATTTAGTGATCCAAGAAATAACAATATACAAGTTAAGGTATTTACCGTAAATCCTCGATAATAAGCCTGTCTCGTGAATAAACCGGTCTCGTAAATAAGCCGGTTTAAACAAACAAAATCTGCAAAATAAGCCGGTCTCGAAAATAAGCCTGTTTTAAAAGGGTTGCCCGATCTACACAGCTCCACCGCTACCCGATCTACACAACTCCACCGCTACCTGATCTAGACAACTCCACTGCTACCCGATCAACACAACTCCACCACTACCCAGTTATGATGGCTACGCATTTCATTGAGCATAAGACATTGCGATGTGCATATTGCATTACATAAACGCATCCTCGCTGACTTGATATTAACAAAATAAGCCGGTCTCGAAATTTAGCCGGTCTCGTAAATTAGCCTGGTCAAAAGTAAAAAAATAAAAAAATAAGCCTGGGCTTATTATCGAGGATTTACGGTATATTAATAATTATTTAAGTCCACGGTGAAGACACCCAATGGCAGATGAACTTTGGTCTATAAATAGGCATTTTGAACTGGTTTCAACAATTTAATGTCAAAGCGCTGGTTTTACTGTATAAACTAAATATGCACACAAAAGTGCAAAATGACTTGATAATTAAAAAGCATGATGTCACAATTATTCAGACCCCCCCCATGTCATAAACCGTCACGCACCGCCGACCCCTTCCCCCTAGGAGCGTGACATCATTTGTGGATGGCCCCTAAGTATAGATAGACCTACACGTATATATCATGCATGTTATTTCGTATTTATGAAAATATACCGGTCCACTTATAGGTTACTATATATGCCCCAATAATTTAATGCTGACATTAGTTTACTGCGTGCTTTGAATATACAGGTAGGCCTACATAATGCTACACATGCAGACTTTGTAGACGCATGCTTTAAGGTTAACGAATATTATTGAGCACAAACAATTAAAAAAGAAGTTAGCATTTATAATGGGAAAATATAGGATATAAAAATATAAATGGATGCCGACATAGTGAGATGCAATTGTCAGGTTGTGAGGAATTAAAAATACCTATAATTCAATAATTATTTCCACTGCGATGGGGAAATTGGAAATGCCACCAAAAAATAATTACATTTTTAGGTTCAAATGATTATGAACGCTTCGTATACAAGGTGTCCCGTAAATCTGTTGTCCCTGCCACCAAATTAGAATGCTTCCTTCCATGACCGATATAAACATTGGAATGTGTCATGATCGGGGACCATGTACAGTATGCAAAAGCTGTGACCTTGTGCAGTGTATTCATGGTCACTAAAATATTTCTTCCAACCATTTAGTTAGAATCCTATAGTCCCAATTTGAAAGTTGTAGAGCATTTTCAAATTGGTCTAATTGCGCGTATGTCCGATTAGGTGAATGGCGAATTTATAGCATATTTATGATGCAGTAGGAAAGCCCCCGATAGCAGCTTTTCTGCCTAACACCCAGCTAGCTTATTTTGCTCCTCATTTTGGCGGTAGCTACTCTGCCTGACAACTAAGTTAGCTGGTGTCAGGCAGAGAATCTGCTGACAGGGGCTTTCCCACTGCATCACATAAATTCGCCCATCACCTAATCGTACAAACTTTGCTAACCTAGACTAATTTGACAATGCTCTGCAACTTTCAAATTGGGACTGGGATTCTGACCTCAAACTATTTAAAATATTTTTTAATAGGGAGATATAGTACAGACGTGTGAAAATTATTAGACTCAGGTGGGATTTTCAGAATTTCTGATATATTTCACTTCAAAACACTGTCAGATACTGTACATGTATTTTTTCTTAATTCTCAGTACTTAGTGGGTCTTCCCTTTGTGAGGTAGTGTGCTTTCACTCACTTCGGCATCCCATAGATCAATTTAGGACACATTTCTTGTATTTCTGTGACTCTGTGCCATATCTGAATAATGCCTTCAATTAAGCCAACGTGACACTGACTTCTGGTTAATACCTGTTTGGCATGCTATTTGTTGCTGACTTTTGTGAGCTATCTTTAGTGGTGAAATGTCAGATACTTGCCTCATGTACACAATTTATTCTGTGCAGCACAGTAGAATAGCATGTGAAGATGTCATAACGGGAGCTGCCATTTTGTACAGGAAGTGACGTCATAGCGAAAATAGGAGTTGCCTTTTTTAATTTTATTAACTTCAAATGCTACATAACACAAACAAAAATATTCACAGAAAAGTAACACATTTTCAGTTCGTAAACATTGGAAAACACAGATTTTACCAAAATATGCACCTGAGTCTAATAATTTTCACACGTCTGTACTTATTATGTAAATGCCAAAGTGAATAAAATGGATGACATAGGCACTGATGTCCTACTTGTTGTCTCTAGTGACATGCAAAACATGGTATCTGATCAAAACACATTCCAGTCGTTATCATCCCAAAATGGCTTTATGTTTGGAACACAACTTCATTTCAAAATCATATGTAAAAGTCGCATTTTACAGTACGTTGGGACTGGAGTCATCAGTTCCAACCTTTTCCTCAAAGCTTTTGGTAGAAATTATACGTTTTAAAGCGATTTTCAGTTACATTTTTTTGTAATTGAGTATTCTCTGTGTATAGTTGACCGTTTTCGACATTGTGTCTAAAAAACAGTTGACCTGATTCATATTCTTTATTGCACACTATAGACTGACTATACATTGACAATATCAACGATTTCTTTCTGGTTTTTCCCAACATTTCTGGTTAATAACGACTTTCATACTGCGTAGTTTCAGTTGAGATGTCACTTTGATGCACCATGGCGCTCAAGCGTTTGGAATTTCTAAAACGTTTGGATAAATATTATGTGCCAACCATTAATGGGAACATTTATAAAAAAATATTTAAGGCGACTTATAATCGGAATTTCTTAAATATTCTAGTAATAATGTGCCGCAGAATGTACGTTAGTCTAATATGTTGTCTTTTCTAATCGCACTGTAGTTCATTGACTATTTCGAATTTCAATGTTGTTGCATACACCAAGCTATACTCTTCTTTTCATTCTGTATAGAAATGACATGTTTGACTAGTGTTATTTGAACATTTGGCATACAAATCCGAGTTCGCAGTATCCAAACATCATTATTGTAATATATGTGCTCATATGATACACGCTGGTATGTATAAATGGGCAATACATATATTGCTGCATGTACAGGGTGTCTCAAGAAAAAGTCCATAGGTTAGTGTTACAAAAACTGATGATATTTTGAGGAAAGTAATGTAACTTTTACCTAGAAAGTTGATATCACAAGTCCTATGGCGACATTCGATTTGGCCTTGAACGTTATTTCCAAGGTTATTCGTTTTATCTCAAAAGCTGGTAAAGCTGTATGCCAATAATGTCAATTGCAATCTTGTAGCCCATAAATTATTACAATAAACTACATTTCATAAGCTTAAAAACGTTTTAGACAAAATTTAAAGCAATATTATCAAGCTGCATGTTGAGTTTGGAATTTAGAATGAACCATATTGCATATTTGTATTGCTGGTCTCCAATTGTATGC
This sequence comes from Glomeris maerens, assembly GCA_023279145.1. NCBI lineage: Eukaryota > Metazoa > Arthropoda > Diplopoda > Glomerida > Glomeridae > Glomeris > Glomeris maerens. Next base: position 3,687 of record WWPM01002836.1, on the reverse strand, counting down.
AGTATTTATTTTGCCAAATGTTGTGAATCCAGTGCATTATATAGAATGCAAATAATTACACGACCATGAAATTGCGGGTGACATGTCTTTTTGTTCAGAAACCATTTTATTCCATGTACACAATTTGCTATAAATGCTTAAACTCTTACAATTTCTCAACTTATGCCACATGGGGTTTAAATAACATGTTAAAAATGGTGACCGTTTATAAGCAAATTTGTGAACGTGTTATATTATATTCTGCCATTTAAAGCTGTACATTCATAGCAATTAATTTGCAATTGAATTACAGTTACTTTCACTTGTTAAATTCAGACAAAATTAAAATTCTGCCAGAAATGCTGACAGAGGTTGTAATTAAAAATATGAAATGTGGTTTATTATACTAATTTGATGATGGGCTACAACATTGCAATAGACTTGTTGGTTTATCTTTACCCGTTTTTGAGAAGGAGAACGAGTAATCTTGAAGATAATGGTCCAGAGGTATTTGAATGACGCCATCGGATTCGCCAATAAACTTTCTAGATAGACGTTACACTGCTTTCCTCAAAATAGCAGTGGTTTTGTAATAATAGTCTACAAACTTTATATTGACACCTTGTATATTGCAACAAAACATATGCAACACGCATATAACTTCTATTTCATGTTTGCAGTTTGTTTATTATATTACTGTAGATTTTAAAAAAATATCGAGTTATTATTAGTTTGGTCCCATTAAACTGCATGCACAATTCATTTTTTAAAACAAGAAACGGCAATAAACATTCGAATGTGCACATTAAACTATCACGGTATGTGGGAATTATAAACCTACATAAAATGTTGACGTATAGTGTATGTACATACATACAGTAAAAAGATTAACTTCCCGGGAAGAACATGAAGCGGAATATTTGGGTGACTTTCGTTTGCATCCTTTATATAATAAATTTACATATTTGACAGACTGCCATTTCTTGCAACTTCAAAAGCAAAATCATTCTTCAAATTTGCAGTAGAGAGATCACACTGGATGTACTGTAAATACATACCTACTATTGGTTGTGGCATTGGACGTGCAACACTGTCTCTTGCCCTAACATAATAATTAAACCCTTATTACATGGTTGTTTTTTGCGCAGCCATTTTTGAATTTAAAAATTTTGCAGGCGAGCACAGTATGCAGTGTGATTTTTGCATGTTAGAATACAGTCAAAGCCGGTTAACGTGGCCACATCCGTCCTACCTGGTTTTGCCACGTTATCCGGCTGGCCACGTTAAGCGAAATGAAATTTTTATGAAAAAATTGCTAACATCGATTTTTCTAACATCGTTTTATCGGTGCATGGATAATTTACTACATCGGAATATTCGTTGTTCATTTTTAAATGTTAATCAAGATTAAGGAATAGCAATTTACAATTTGGGTTACTTAATTGTATGCAAACAGATTTGGAATAATCCATGTCCACAATCAGGTGCTATAAGACATGACACACGAATGTGAGCCAAAACACACAAGTTTGTATCTTATGGAACCTACTTAATTTGTGGATATGGATTATTCCAAATTTGTTTGCTAATTAAGATGTTCCATAAAGAAAGGCTTTATTCATTTTCAAACCCGGATATCTTGTTGACGGAGGGATGCATTGTGTACAACTTGGCAGAGAGATGAAATTGCCCATGGGGAAAAATCAGTCGCTATTTTGTACAAAACTTTCAAAATCTCTGATGGGTACTGTGTGAAGAATGTTGGACTGCCCACAATTTACATAGCATAATGCGGTTTTGTGGCCACGCTAACCGACTTTCTGCCACGCTAAGCGGAGCTTCCAACATGCAAAACACTGCGTTTGATCGGTTCCAGGCCATTCTGGCCACCTTAGCCGGCGGCCACGCTTAACCGGCGGCCACGTTAAACGGCTTTGACTGTATTACCAAATTAATTAATAAGGCACCTTTGTTTGTGATTATATTGATATGACAAACAGTTGTGCAGGAAATAATGTCAAGAACCTTCTTGATGTCTGTCCTATACCTATGTATAGCAATGCAATGCTATTTACTTATTTACTTAAAGAAATAATTCCAAGTGAATTAAACTTTCTCTATATAGCCTTATAAACTACGATGAAATGATAGATTAGATGGTTGAAATTCGTCAGATATCGATTTCGATCGAAACATTGTCCCTTTGAGAGGAAAAAACAAAACAAAGGCACTTTGCCGTGGACAACCGATCGGCCACGTGGGGCCTTAGTGGGGCTCTTGTTGGGACCTAGCTCGTAAAGCAGTTTCCTTTCTCATTCAAATCGATGGAGTGAGTATCGGTGGTCGACAGTCCGCAATCACGTGACGCAGTAGAAACTGCTATGGTGAGAAGTCAACGTTCAGGGAACAGCCACAAAATCCCAATGGGCTTGTCCAGCAGATATTATTTTAGCTCATTTTTGCGGTCGCTTCTATGCAGCGTACACGTCACGTGACAAACGGTCATCATCGTCCAAATCTATCCCAGGGGTTTTAGCGTAAAAATTTACCGGACGAAAGAGATGTATCGATCGATCGGGTCACGTGATGGTGATCGCAAGCAAGATGGCGCCGCGAAGGGCGCGATGATTAATGCGCCATGTTACAACGAATTAACGAGCGCTTCGCCAATGCTCCAACAGGGAACACTGGTTTAATTACGCTCAGTCGCAAATGTCACTATTGTCACGTGGGTGGTGTTGGAAATTGCCAATTACGGGTATTCGTTTAATTTCAAGTCGTGGTCATATCTACTGTGTGCATGCTTGCAAGCATCCATTATAAGCAATAAGAATACGTGCGTTTGCGAAAAGCGTTAATTGCATGAAAATTACACAATCTCGAGATCTTAATGATACAAAATTTGTTTTCATTTCACTTCTTACATTTATATGGACTTAGCTTCATTAACGCTGTCATGCGGATGTGGACAGTTGTTTTTTTACTCATTTTAAAGATTTTGCTTTGTTTATTTTAAAAATAGCAAGTATTTAGTAGGCCTATTTTTTCGACAGGTGAATTCATAAGACATGCATGCATTTCATTTGGGGTGAACGTCGATTGTTTCCCTACGTATATAATATATATATGGCTTAAGAATTAATTGTTTTTTATAGGAAGTGCGCTGGAGTTAGCACCCTATAGTCCTAATTAGAAAGTTGATAGAGCACTGTCAAATTGGCCTAATACCTATTTGTGTACAGCAAACGTGTCTTGGTAGGCAATGGGCGAATTTAGTCCAAATTTCCCTGAACTGGGATTATGATACAATAATACCGAATTGCATTCTGAATAGCAACTTTATTTGGGCCAAGATATATTATACTAAAACTATTGGAATATTCCCAATGAGATTTCAATATCAAAGCATGCTTAACTGAGTCATTATGGCATGAAGAAATTAACAACCATGTGCAAGAAATACATGTATTATATAACTTACGAAGTGGCGTTTGTGTATGCGACTTGCTTGCATGAAGAACATGAAGAATTGTAGGCCTAAGCGTGCAATAGGGAGACCAGGGTTATAGATATGCAACAAGAGGTTAATGGAAAGTTTAAGATATTTAATCAAGAGACGCTTCCAGTTGTTTAATTCATATGTTAGCAAAGTTTCAAAAATATTTTTATAAACAGCCATGCAGATTCTGAGATAATTCGAAAAAAAAA
>WWPM01002831.1:0-10601 GCA_023279145.1 Glomeris maerens | reverse complement strand
TATCCATTAAGGTCAAAATCCTTACAACAGAAATACCGACAAATTGCTGTGAAGAACATTAGCACACTCTTCTCCGAACAAATGGTAATTATTGGAGGGATTATGAAAGGGCGTCTGATTATGGAACTGCCTTGGGCACAAGTCGCCAGAGATCACTAAAATCCAGCTACCTTCACATAAAAAAACGGTATCGAGATTTTTGTGATATGGACAACCCTGTGCTAACTTTAACAGAGTTGGCATATGAAAAAATTAAGCACATATTATTTAGGCGAATAGGATCAACTTCCTACCAAGTTGAATGTGATAATTAAGATTATATTTCCACGTTTATATATAGCGGGAGTGTATAGTCTTCAAAGCCACAGCTCTTGACCAATGATATGCGTTGCATGCAAAATATTCGCGAGAATTCCGCTACCCGAATCGGTGGAAACACAGCCAGCGTATTTATGACACTACCCAATAAGAAAGTTGAGTTGGTGGCGTTCGAATCGCAGGTGCCGGAAATCTGACATGAAACTATTTAATTAAAAATGGGATTCACTAAATGGTTCTTTCTTCTCCTTCCACTTTTGCCAGTGTGCACAACTTCTATCAAAGAGAAAAGTAAGGAAAACAATAGATTCAGTTGTTTTAGTATGCAGCCGCCATCTTTGTTTCTTCGTGTCACGTGTGTTTTAAGGTGCGAACTTTTACACGAATCTCATTTCATGGGCCAGGGAAAACATTTCTGAAATGGAGGTTATCATTACCCAATAGGTTTTGCTAAAACTATGTCTGCTATACACAATGGAATAATTTTGATTACGTGTATATTAAATTCTGTAACAATTTTATGACTTTTTTCCAAAATGATTCTAGTGGCAAATATTCTTTACCGTTTTAAATATTAAATAATATTATAAGTATTTGAAACATTCTGATTATTTTGTGTTTTACAATTCAAGATTCTGGCAAAGCACTGAAATTGAATCCTTTGGGAACTATGCTCCACAGACTCTAACCCAGGGGTGGGCAAACTACGGCCCGCGGGCCGCATGCGGCCCTCCAGCATATTTTATGCGGCCCGTTGGCATGTACGTGCTGCTATCCTACGCTGGTGTTAAATTTTTAGATTATAATTTTTGTTATATTTTTGAAATTTTATTCCAAGTATTTCATTCTAATCTGTGGGAAATAAATTAGTTTTTATAGCTCTAGAATCGATTACCCACTAATCGATTCTGTAAATTGTAATTGAAGTTAGCTAAAATGTACAGTCATTCAAAAAAGAGTGACCCAATTTCCAAGTTGTATTTCTCAGCATTCGTTAATCATAAAAAAATGAGTGTTATACCAGTTGAAAGAGGCTTTTTATTTTTCATTGATACAAACATGTGGCTGTCATCTTATTTATTAAAATGGTGTTGGTTCAAAAAAAATTATTCAGTTTTCTAAAACGAAATCGGTTGAAACAGTTCAGTAGGGAGCTCAATATCAAGCTGCGTTTATAGTTAAGTATTCTTCGATGGTATGGACCATTTGAATTAGCCTGCATAATAAACTACAAAACTTCCTCTGTAAGGTAAATCACTATTTTTTTTAATGATTAACCGGTATACCAAGAAATACAGCTTTGAAATCGGGAAATGCGGCCCCTGAAATGCAATAAAGTTTTCAATGTGGCCCTCCGTAGAAAAAGTTTGCCCACCCCTGCTCTAACCTCACACAAAGACCCTGCAGCATCAGCTACAAAAAAGCTCTAATGTGTATTCAAATCGGCAGTTGATCTTGTGAAAATCGTTTATGGCCAAAGTCACAGTGAATTATGAAGTAGTTCTCAATATACAAAATTTAGATAGTCACAGTCTTCATGATATTTCAAAGTCGCTAGAGAGATTAAAAATTAAAAAGGATGTAATTAACTATTAGGCAACCGAAGAGATTGGTACGCCATTTGTGAAGTAATTACAAAACGCGCTAATCTCACACGAAAGTCGAGCGCATTTTGCTTTATTAGGGACAATAAAATCCGTTTCAAAAACACGTATTCCAAATGCACTAAAAAGTAAAACATAATTTACAACACCTACAACGGAAAACGTGGGGTGCATCACCATACACTATTCACCTGTTTTCTTTCTCGACAAATACACACGTGACAGGTACGTAATTCAATGCCAGCTCATATGGTATACACTAGTACAGAGAAATCGTTCGGTTGCCTTACAAACCTATGCATGTTTTTGGGGACATGAGTTCATAAGAACTTTGTGTCGGGTTTTCAAGCATGGAGTATGTCGTGTGAGTTTGAACACATAATTTTGTAACACCCAGTATATAGATGTTTATGTCAGAGAATAAGTCATCATTATTATTGTGAATTGAAGTTCATGCTTTCATCTGCTACACATGCATATTATTGTAAACATTAGCTTTGTTGAAACGACTAAATGTAACGATATATATGTGCCAATGTGAACTTTCTTCCACACATGTTGAAAATGCCTTATTTTTACATGAAGAGGAGAGCAAGTGACGGCATGAACGCGCAACACATGGGATACGTGTGCATCTCACGTTGAACGCGATGAAAGTGACGTCAGTCCCTATGTCACTTCAGACGAAACATAATCCAATTAGACACGTTCTATTCTTTTTAATTTCTCTAATAATACTGCAAACTTCCTCTCAGAATGTACTATAAGCAAGTTTCCAATTATTTTTATTCCAATTCAATTTACATATGAGTTTTCCTGATATACATTCGAGTAAGGAAATATGACCAATTGGATAACCTCGCCACACCGCTCATGATGCGGCCTGCGTGAAAGTTGTTCGATAAAAGGAACTGTTGTTTACTTATAACTGATCAACCTCGGGTCATTTTCCATCAGTGCCGACTTCTAACAGATACATACGTTCATAAGCAAATCTTGTGGCAAATCTGTTAAATGTGTTCAATTTTGCTTATTCCTGCAGAAATTAATATATATATATTTATGCAAGCGTATCTTTATTTCATTACCGTATCTGTTTACTCCAATGCAATAATTAACATCTAAAACAAAAAATTGTCGGTTCATCCTGACACTTGCGGTCATTTTTTGTTACCAACAGTCTGTAAAGGAGATGTCTATGTGAACAGTGGAAACATTCACAGCTTCAAGGATTGCACCAAAATCGAAGGATTCCTGATTTTCGATGAAAAGACATTCACTGGGTATCGTTTATTATCATGCATCGCTTTATCGGCAACAGTTCCAAGAACGGCACTACAGTTTGGAAATACCAATCAATGCATTTTTCGTATTCACAAAATTGTCAAGCTAGTTCTTGAAATCCTGGAAAAGTTGCGAGATTTATAGTCAGGGAAGTTATAAAATTTGAAAACCTTTCCTTTTATTTATATAGTAATTTAGGGTATTTTACCCGGTTAGTCGACCACTGCTCTAGAAACGTCCATGCAAGAATAGAAATTACAAAAATATGCGAAAACAGAGGGGAAACTGCACCTGGACAGGATGGTCCCTAAGTGTTAGCCAGCTTGTTAGAAACCCCCAATACCGAATTTGACAAATATTAAATTGAAGCATCCCAAAATGTAAAAAAAATACGTAATATGCCTAATATTTTGTCGTAGATGGTTATATGAAAGCATTGCAAAAGTCACTGAATTGAATGTATTCCATTTATTACTTGTCAAATTAGGTAGTCGGCAAATTACTTAAAATGGTTAGAGGGTAAGGCAGTTCGCTTTGATCTTGGACTGTGTTTTCCCCCTTCTCAATAAGTGCCTAGTGCGTGAATAGTAGGATGGTGATTTAACACGTAAAAGTTGAGCTACTGGTTATTCCTTGCGGCATCAGAGGTTCCTGGCTATTGCTACACTTGAAATTCCTAATTTGCTTTCGGTATCTTTCAGCCATGAGAAAGTCCCAAAGATGGATCCGACTGAACTGGAGGTGTTCAGCACTGTTCGGGCAGTGACGACTTTGGGTATATATTCGGCTTCTCACCCTAATTTCACAGACTTGCATTACTTCAGGAACCTTGAGGTAATAGGAAGGTAGTGCATTGCTCATGCTGTCGATAATGTTTATTTTTCCATTGCCAGCAAATTTCAGTCTGTATTCTCATTGGTAACCTGATAGGAGTCAAAACGATGTTCTAGTAATCTTCAGCACTTCTTTGAAGTCTCTTGGGTTGCGCTCTCTGACGACGTTGTTTTCCGTGTACATTTCAAATAATGATAATCTATGCTTCGCTGAGGTTATCAACTGGAGGAAGTTGTTGAAAAGCGGCTTTGTTCCGTATTTGAAGAACAACAGGCCAAAGAGTGGTTGTGGTTGGAAACAACTATTTGCGATTGCTGTTTAAGAGGCAGTAGGTCTCATTTTTAATGTTATAATTGTTTATGCAGTTGCCGAAGGAATGGTCTGTGACAAGGTTTGCTCGGTAGATGGTTGCTGGGGAACCAGCGTCGATGAGTGTTTGTCATGCGTGCTGATCTCTCCGAAAAAGACATGCCTGGACAGATGTTCTTATCCAGGGTAATTAAATCGTCTTCCAGAATACGTCGTTTGCCTAGTCTTGGCTGATGCAATGTATTTTGCTTACAAGGATGTACCAAATGGACTACAAGACGTGCGGGAAATGCCACGAGCAGTGTAACGAGACTTGCACTGGACCGGTACGATGCTGGGCAATTTCTTTGATACGACCGAAGTGTTCTTTGGGACAATTAGGGACCCTTTAGTTTTAAAAAAGCAGGAACAAATCTAATGTAACAAGTGGGTTTGTAGGCTGTTCTTATTGAAAAGTTTCTCAGCTGATCAACCACACTACTGGTAAGAAATCATAAACCCGCACTCTCTGTGCCATCTCTTCCTTTATGAAACTGTTTTGCGGCTGCTCTTTCATGGCCATCATAACTCATAGTCTTCGTTTAGTGCCAATATTAACATACGACATCCCTGTGTTTACTTCTTGACCTTCCATGCCATTCTAGCAGTGACACTTTTCACGGCGTAACCCCGTTTTGAGAACCCTTTGATTCTATACTATGGTTCACCACACGTTGATACTATGGGAGAGTATGGAATAACAATATTTGGTCACGTGGATTGGTTCAAGTGGCCTGATCACCGCACTACTTTCGCTTGTGACTATGCAATATGGAACTATTTTCCACCTCAGCACTCCCATTTTAAGTCAACTTTTAGAAGTGCCGTAGTATTGTATCCCCATATACGGTCATGATATAGACTCCCATAATATCAACGTATGGTGAACTTTCATACAAGTCCCAGCCCTTTACAAATATGCCCATGTCCAATTTCAAACGTGGTAGTTACCAACATGCATCGCTTGTTTAAAATTACAGATTAATAATAAAACTCAAATCTTACCAAGTGCCGCATGAACAATATCATAGCATTGTTGTTTAGAAATACAGAGGTTTTACTTCAGTTGCCCATTCGAGCTAAATACAAGTTAAAAATATATATCGAACATTACATTATAATGTGCTACAATGACGAATTTGAAGGCGATTACAAAACCCACTCTATGGCTTCGGGGAATTTGTGTTATTGCTTTATACGAGGGCGATTCAAATGAAAACAGGCTAATGGGCTTTTTACGAAAACTGCGGCATTTAATCAAAAATAATTTCCACCAGCATTTAGGCACTTATCCCATTGTGTAACTAGCCGCGTGACTCCTTATTCGTAAAACTCTGTGGGCTGTGACTTCAGGATCTTTATCATTTCTTGCTTTACCTCGTCGTCCAAGGAGAATCTGCGCCCTTCACTAAACCGCTTCCTCTACAACTTCACTACCGACAGTGACAACGAATGTTCTCCGTATACAGCAACCATACGCCTGTGAATGTCGGTTTACCGAACACCTTCAGCTGTTAAAAACCTTATTACACCTCTTTGTTCTTCTTTTGAGGCATCCATTTGTGTGCAATGATAAATCTTAACTGGAGCGCCACCCATCTTACACGCCTGTACAAAATCATACGCAACAGTGCTTCAACAAACAAAATAACCTCCAACACCCATACCATCACAAGAAGCACATATCCGTACATACTATCAACAAGCTAATATTTTTCTTGCCTCAACCTAACGCGCACACAGTGGACTAGCCTGTTTTCATTTGAATCGCCCTCATATAAATTGAACTAATTAGAACAATCACATTTGCTATATGAAAAAAGAATCCCTGGGATTGCATGAAATGCATTCAGGATGAACAGCACTGTGGGAACATTTGCCCCTACATGAAATATAAAAGGAATGATGATTGCGTGCCATGCAATGAGAACTGCGCTAGCGGATGCACAGGTCCTGAAAATATTGTCGGATCTGGAGGGTGCAATACCTGCCACAATGCCGTCATTTACAGTGACAACCCAAATAATACCGTAGGTTTCGAGTGGGTAACTTTAACAAAAAATATCCGAGAAATTATAACTTTCATTAAAAATATATTGTCTATCAGTCACTATTTTTACAACAAAATTTGCTTTACATTTGCATTAGTTTGAATATACATTCTACTGTGAAGCATAAAAATACACCACAATATTTTTCATTGGATTTTCTACACAGTTGATATTGTTTATCATATAAATTTGCCACGCAAAAAGTCTATTTTTTAGACCTTTCTCTCCTCCTTTTTACACTATTGTCATGCTATTCTAGCGCCCTCCCCCTTATCATATCAATACGGGGTCTTTTTTGTGACCGAACATTGGGGATATATTTGGCGTTTTTCCCACTAGATGGAGCCACTAGTGAGGTAGTGTTGTTATGGTGGGAAACCACACGACAGCTACGCTAGGCAGAGAATGAATGGTTCCCACTTTCAATTTAGCAGAAAAGAATGACCTCGAAAGTATTAAGGTCAAACTTGAAACAATATCCTTGAAGTTGATAAGTTTTTGCCCTGCATTGAGAGAAATTTCAACAGAAAGATGAAATGAAAGAAGTGGGGATAGAATTAACAAAAATTGCCGTACCTGTGGCGCAATTAATTAAGAAAAACCACAATTTTGCACAGTAAATCCCCATTGTTCTGTGACAGAAAAAGACGTAGCAAACGAAAATAAATTGCATTATTTTGTGATAAAATTGAGAAACAACGTCCAAAATTTTATTACAATTGGCTGAATTTTGGTAGAAATGATGAAATAGTTTGGTGCAATTTTTATGCCTCAAAGTGTATAAGGTATTTGGTGGATTCTGAGTATCTTACATTATTGTGCAACCCATTTCCAAATTTTCATTTGCGCATATTGCTTAACTATCATATAACTATAAAAATTTCCAATGTCAAAAATTATGTGACGTTTTCTTACCCAAAATATCTCGTAATCATAATTTGATGAAACACCATGATGATTTATATGAAATTCGTAATGAGAACACCATTTTTACTCATAATATATTGCAACAATTGAACACGTTTTGTTTGGATGAAAGGAACTAAATCCTGTGAAATTAATCATTGTGTGTACATTTATGATGTTATCCTATAACAAACTTATGCAGAAGATTTCATTCACTATGATATTTGGTACATAAGTTCCAAAAAGATTACTTTCTTGTGCGCATTTCATGTAAACAAATGGAATAATTACATTTTGTCAATTGTGATCTTGATATTCTTTACTGAGTCATAAATTTTCTTGAATATTTATAAGTGGTAGCTGTAATATATAAAATGTACGCAGATGTGAAGTATGTTTCGACTTTGTTTTAGATAAGCTTTATAATCAAGGTGATTTGGTGCACAGACTAGGATTATCTGCCAGAAAGCCAACGAGCAGTGCGAGGTAGGCTACTACTCTGAACTGGTCAAAGAGACGGACTCTTCTGAGGACTCCTCGGAGTTGGTAATAATCTCTTTCTGATAACAACCAGTTCACATCATTTAGGCGTCATTGATTCTCCGCGATAGAGCTGCCTCCGGTGCCACCCGATTTGCAAGAACTGCAAGGGGTATGGCCTCCATCTATCTGTTTGCAACCAGTGCTTGAGCTTCCAATCTGACGAGCAGTGCGAGGACCAGTGCCCTACAGGATACTACACAAACTACATCACAAAGAGATGCCTCCGATGCTCCTCTGAATGCAAGGAATGCTGGGGACCTGGACGGGACAAATGCGTGAAGTGCTCAATTTTCAAGGTACCACTCGGGGATAACATCACGCATGAGGTAAAACGGCTGCGTTCCCCATTTCCCCTGAACCGGTTTATAACTGTGTCTCACCATGATCAGTTCAACTGCTCGGATAAATGCCCCGACGACAAGCCTCATATACTGCAGGACCAGGATGGTCCATACTGCTCGGCTTTCAACCCTGTTGAAAGGTAAGTGACGTGAAAGTTTTTTCTCCAATGCAACTTCACACAATGCGCTTTTTCTGGTGTAGTGGTGACCCCAATGTACCGGCCATCGTAGGAGGAGTCTTCGGCTGCACGTTTCTCATCGGCATATTTGTGGCAGTTGTTGTTTATCAGCGCTGGCTAAGGACTAAATCGAGAGAAGCCACTGTGAACATGACAATGGTAAATCAACTTGCCTCAAGGTAAAGCTTAGCAGTGGGCGTTTTCAGCGATTCAGTTTTTGTCTAGTCGACTGAGCACAGGCTAGAAAAGTTGGTCAGCAATTGTTCCCGTGGAACGCACGGTTCAAACTTAGTAAAAATAAATAAATCCTTCTGCTGGTGAATTTGAGGGTTTATTCACAAAACTGAAAACTGAGACTAGCAACTGGTGCAGTCTCTACACACTCACAAACTCAAACTGAAAACTGTTGGAGCTGGCAGACTGGTGCCAAACCTCTCACACAAAAATCAACTGCCCACAAAAAGGAACACATTTCTACTGTTGTCAGACTACACAAAGCTCAACTGAAACAAAGAAACTGGTTGAGTTGGGTAATTATAAATCATGTGACCACACAAAGGAAAGTTCTAGAAAATAGTCACGTGACTGAACAAAGAACAAAACCGGTCAAACTGGTTGCAGGTCACCTGAGAAAACCAAAACCAAAATTCTTAGAAATAATATCGAACAGCAATTCATGCGGACGGCGTCTTGTACCAGTTCATTTGGGTTTTACTCATGAAGTCACACATTCAGTCGATTTACGACTGGATGAATCGCCGAAAATGCCTATTGATTCTATTAATGTTGTTATTTGCAGGGAACCTTTAAAATGACAAGAGCAAAAAACATAATTTTATATTTCTTGATTAGTTTAACATATATTTTTAGTTTCTCACAATTCAGCGAAAGGATACACGCTATAGAAACTGAGCAATTGATCGCAACATACAATCCAGAATGCTACGCAATGAGCAGTGGTGCGGAAAAAGCAATGCAGGCCCAAGTTGAATCTCGCAAAGCACACTAGAATTTAAGCGAGGATGAATCTAACAACAAGTGCATATACTATACAACCGATTGCAGCCACTGAACCAGTATATAAAATGGATTTAGATTTAATCACAGCACAATGGAAAGCCTTCTATATAAAATGATACACTGTATATTTCATTCACGCACATGGAATGTAGAGCAGCAATTTTGGAATTAAACATTAATGCAAATATCACAAAATTTACATGCAGTTGAACAAACTGCACAAAAGGCCAAGACATCAAAATGGTGGCGTTAAAATGTGTACACAGCATCGATGGTGACATGCCATCGATTTTCACAGGGAAGATGGCGGCAGTTTCTTTAATACCGTAAATCCTCTGATAAACGCCTCCCCCCAAAAAGCGCCTCTTCCTAATGAACGCCCACCCCAAAAACGATTTTTGTGAAATAAACGCCTCCTTCCAAAGAACGCCTAGGCGTTCATTGGAGGCGTTTAGGGGAATCCCCGTAGTTACACAGCCAATTACAGTGCCTTGAGAAACAACCGGTTTTTATTGGCTGTACGTGTTCGTTCTGCCAATTATCCATTACAAAACATATTACAGTGCATTTAGCAATAATATTTATCCTTGGTTCGTCTTAAAAACGGTGATTTCTCAGTCATGCCGCCAAAAAGAAGCTTTTCTGTGGAACTTAAGCTGAAAGTTGTTGAAAATGCAGAGCAAACAAATATCTCGGCAGCAGCTCGCAAGTTCGATGTCGACCCGAAGAGGGTACGCGAGTGGAGGCGCAGAGATCGGAAAAAAATGGCTGGCGGGGGCAAAAAATTGATTTTCCGAGAAATGGAAGAAAATGTGATGAGGTGGGTATTGGGAATGCGTTTGAAGCAACTACGAGTTTCAAGAAAAATGATAATGGATAAAGCTAAATTTGAAGTACAAGCTAATACAACAGGCAGCCCTTCACATATGTTTTCTGCCAGCAAGGGATGGCTTGAAAAATTTATGCAACGGAATTGCCTTTCAGTCAGGAGGAAAATGACTGTCGCACAAAAAGATCCTGACGATTCGGTGAAAAAGTTGGTCAATTTCATAATCTACCGTAAATTCTCATTTAATAGCCCAGTCTCGATTAACCCCCCAGTCCCTATTTGCACCCCATGCAAAACGCTCCGGGAAGAAATAACGCCCCCTCCCTAATAACGCCCCATGGGGG
>WWPM01002823.1:0-20151 GCA_023279145.1 Glomeris maerens | reverse complement strand
GCAGGCAAACATCAAACATATAGTACTAACACTGTACCAAAAATGATCAAGATTGGTGGGGGTCATGTGGGAACTTTTTGAAAAATTTGTTGATTTGGCATGGAATGACTCAATGACAATTTACCTGAGATATCCATTGAATGTTATTCTCCATTTTCTCATAGGCTCAAGAACATCGATTGTTAATCCGCCAGCGGAAAATCTATCAACTGCAGTGTTGACAATCAAGGCATCCGGATGAGATGGATGTTGATATTCATCTCCAGATGATGATTTCAAGTAAATCCAAACTTCAGCAGCTCTGTTGTGCTTCCGTGCCAAGTTCACCAGAAGGGAATTTCCAAAACGGTCAATTCCCGTGAATCGGATAGCATCAGATGCCTGTAAGTCCATCAGTTATACATTTTTCCTATTGACAGGTTTTACTTTTGTTTTAACATACATGCAATCGATTGGCCAACTTTCTTGGTCTTTCAATCAACTCTTCAGTTTCGTTTGGCATCATACCAATGTCTATGGGATGTTTTGCGAACACATCGCAAACTAACAATCTCTTGTTCTTTGCATGAATCCATTTGATGATTGCAAATATGACCCATGTTTTTAGTCGTTCTGACAGACCTGGTAAAGTTATGATAGAACTGTACAAAATTTGCATATGATAACTTCACGTCATAGTTTTAAACCTACTGTTTGGAGGTTTGCATTTATTTCCTGGGTTGTGGAAGTAAAATATTATGGCTATCAGTCCAAATATGATGGCAGTAATTGCCAGGTACATATTCCTGTACGAAAAAATTACGTTCAGTGTGCAATTTCTTATCTACTATAATGTTTGCGGAAATAAAAAAACCGATTGAAAAGGATAAGATAAGAATTCTACTACAGGAAGTTGGTGTTAGATACATGGGCTGAAACGATTGTAATTATACATATCAAATATTAATTAAATACTCGAATGTAATTTTAACAATATTTGAATTTTTATAACTAGATACTTGAGTTCAATTTACAGATGGTTATAAAGATAACTTCTTGATGTGTAATTTATTACTATAAAAGCTTTAAAATCAGATTCAACGTTTAAATTTGCGTGAAAAAATATGAAATGCACGGTATTTCTATAATGTACAATACGTTTATAGAAATTTGTGACTAAAGCATTGTTGCACCACGTTAAACCAAGACTTATACATGTACTATCAATTTCAAGGTTCTTGAAAGCTTGCAAATTGTGACAAAGTGTATGAAATTAACTAAACAACTAGGTAATAAATAAATGCATAGCGTTTCTTGTTAACTAGGCTAAATTATGGAAGGAATAATATAGTATATTACGTTTAAAATTGGTATATACCTATCGCTGTTGTCAGCGTCTACTACGTGTGGGCTATGGTGAAGAACTGATGGCTCTCTACCAACCTTGACTCTACGAGATTCCCTGGATGGCCACGCCCACATAATGACGTCATAGCAACATCCACGTGCATTGCACGTGTTCCAAATTTCAAAATGCGCCGCAAAGTAAGAATTTGAACACTTTGTCTTCATTATGGATGTTGCTTGCATATATGTGCGGACAATTTGAGATTTAGAAAAGTTACAAAACAATTCGCTTCTGCTAAACGAACATAATTTGAGATTCAATTACATTTTCTCTTAGCAATTTAAAAAAAAAGAACATTGGGGTTTACATGTAGGTTGTCGCCAGCAAGTTGGGCTTAGTACTAATCTACCAGTCAGATTTCTGGTTTTAAATGCGTGTAGGCTGCTCTGTCACTTATAGATTTATTTCCCCCGTTAGATAATTCCATGTCACACTCAATTTCTTTGATTATCATTATTATTTATCTTAAATTTTCAGAAGCGTTAATTAGCGGAACCCAAGCTATTTTGAGTATGACTTACTACTATTCGTTTAAATATTTATTTGCATTTTCAACGCAACCCATTACATCATTATTTTTAAAATAAAGCAAATATTTCGGCAAAATTGGAGTTTCTTATATACGTCGACTTCTCTAGCTGTTTCAGTTATGATGTAATTTTTGTCAGGGTTCCTTTATTTGCATCCAGGACAACAATATCTCCTATATTAATAAACATTATTGCTATATTAGTATATAATATATTGGAATTATTATTATAGTAGTTTGAGAAACCTGTACACACCTGATTGCACTTTGCTTGATGCTCCTGTTGCACCTACAATGCATGGTAATCCATATTCTCTTGCTACAACAGCTCCTGAAACAACATCGTATATGTTTAAAAGTTGCAATCAACTATGAAAAGGAAAATTGGGAACTAATTAAAAATGAATTCTGTAGGATATATTATTGAAGGGATGTTTCTGCATTCATTCACATCTCCATAAAATCGTTTCGTAATTATTTCCCTCAAACTACAGTAACTACAATATTGAATTACGTGAAATAAAAAATACCATGTGAAATAACGCCGCCAATTTCGGTGACAATTCCTCCAAGCATTGGGAAATATGGACTCCATCCGATGTCTGTACTATAGGTTACTAAAATGTCACCTGCCTGTTTCCACATGTAACAAATAATTGCACTGGTTTAATTGTACGAACAATGAAATATTCTTGCAAAAACTTGAAATTTATTAACACCTGTATTGAATTTGCTTCATTTACATCCATTATAACACGTGCAACGCCTTGTATGTACCCTGGACTAACTGGTGTGGCTGAAATTATTGAGAACACTGATTTAAATTTCAGAAAACTTACCTCTAGTAACTGCAATAACAATCTGTAGTTCACTATTTAAACTACAAGTATGCACAATGTATACACGCCTTTTATTTGGTATTCTGATGGGATATTCTCAGTGCTTCGCTTTATTGGTTTCAGCTGAATTACAAATAGATAATTGTATTAAAATTGGAAATGCGCATGTATTAGCACTATAAACTTTAACCAATGCTTACAGGCTGTGGAACACCAGTGCATATTTCTGGGAATCGCAGAGCGTTCAATGTTGGGTGCATATTCCTTCTCCGAGTTGCTCTACAAGTACCATGAATGTAAAAGTAATAATAATTATAAAGCAGAATTGAATATGGCATTAACCCTATGCAGATGAAAGTCTGATACATACCGTGTGATTAACCGTGCTGATCGGGTCTTCATTAACTGTCCAATCTCGTGATGAGTGAAAAAGTAGATTAAATCCTCATCTGGAATTCTTCCTTCGTGAACCATCATGGTACCTAGTAAGCGATAAGCTTTCCGAATCTGATTCACAACTTTGATGAAAATGCTCTGAAATTGATCAAAAAGCAAATTACATATGTGATGTACATTTTTCAATGGGTATTCTACACTATAACTGCTGATATTGCATACTTTGGTTTGTTCTCTCAATGTCACTGCTTTTCTACTTCTTGTCAGTACAAATGACATAATTATTCTGGAACAGTGAGTGTAATTAAGCCTGACATCGACAACTGTACACTATTTAATTGTTACCTTGCAATTCTACCAATTGGACTTTGTATTTGTGCAATTGCTTCCGATATTGAGAGCTGTTGTTTACATTCGGTTTTGATTGGAGCTGATCCAACTAATTTCTATTTTGCAAATATGGATCGCTTATTATGACAATATGTTATATACATATGCAAGTGCCTAATAATTACTTGAATAATGGTGATGAAGTTTTCAGGGTCATCTCCCCAAGGCACTGATCTAAAATCAAACTATTGAATAAAATGTAATGTATATTTTGCCCCGAACTCCGTGCATTCACAAATGGGTTTTTAGAAATACGAAAAGCTAAATTACTTCTTTGATGCATCTGTGTGCGTGCAATTTTAAAAAGCGATTGTAAGCTTCTCCAGATTTTCCTCTGTGTGACTGCAGCCATTTTGTAGCCTCCTGCATATGCATTATTAGTATTTAAAATATGCAATGTTATACGAGCTTCTAATTTGTTTTATAAAGAAAGTATATAGAGAACACAAATCTGTTGCAATTTAAGAATTTGTGTAAACCTTTGGCGACATCTGTACAAATTCTGCAGATTGCTTGTCACTTTGAATTATGGCTGCTATTGCCTGCAATTAAAGGGTTGTAATTTATTCATGATACTCAGATTCGATTCAAATTTCATACATAATTATGTATTACATTAATGGAAGCAGGGACATCAGCACTGATCACGTCGGAACATGTTCCGAATAAAATTGACAAATCCGACATATTTTCTGAGGTCCAGTCTGGAAAATGAAATAATTTTATTTGGTGTGTAAATGGAATATTTACCACTGATAATCACTTGCCTTCCTTGTTATTTGTTAGAATGCTTAGTACCATTAAGTTCCATGTTACGGAAGAGCTACTGGTAGTCAGGTGATCTAGTGAAACCTATAAAAAAATCAACCTGATGAATAGTGTTGTTGTCATGGACCATCTATGCATGATGTCATATATGCTATGTTTATGGAGAGTAATAAGCCACAAGCCGAAATGGGGGATAATAATTTAAATGTGAAATAAATTATATTTTGTCTAATCATTGAGACAAATTTATCAATAATCGGTTCCAATGTGAGATTTATGTGGCTTGGTCCAATGAGGACAATTGCATGTATAAATAAAACTTACGCAAAATAATTCGGCAAGACTTTCTGTGATTTTCTTGTAGAGTTGAAGGCTGGAGGTCACCTTGCTAATGTTCAAAGCCCACTCGTCATGAGAAACTAGGGCGTGTGCAACTACAGAACCAGTTGAAAAGAGGTCCTTCAATAGTAAGGAGACATTTCATATAAAACCGTCCAACTCGCAGCATCCAGTGTATTCTTATTTTTACACTGAGCATGTAGAGCGTTCTTTTAATAATGAATGTCCGTGGTGGTTTTCCAAATCTCTCATAGGAAAGCTTTCGGAATTTTTCATCAAGGACAGACTTTCCCAGAAGTGCCACTTCTATAGACTTCACTAGCGGGTTTGTAGAATTCTCGTCGAACAGACCTCCTTGAATCATCTGAAATCATGTACGTTATATTTAGGATTTTTTTTTGTAATTTTATTTTGACAATTGTTTTTTTGTTTTCTTACATCTAGCAGAGACAGTAAGATGTGGTTTCGGCAGGAAATTATTACGCGGGAACCATATGGCTGCATTGTGAAATCGTGAGTTGCAAGCGACATTCGTATCTGAAAGAGGATGTCGTCCATTTTGAGGTAGGAAAGTAATATATCATTGTCTTTATGCCGTTTTGTAATGGGATTGTACCTGGGTTCCAATATCTAGTGTTGTAACACCTGTAGATAATGTAAGGGGGGTTGAGGCACCAGGCAGAACTTCCCTTAAATGCACAGTACAAATAGAATGTTTCATAAACCGGGTTATTTAAAATTGACAATGTCTTTTACCCAGTATTTCCTCTAGTGATATATTCATGATCAGTTAATGTAGCAGAATCGAATTCGTGAGTTATTTCGTAGTCTGTTTCGGTGTGCAGTGTCGTTATCGGACGGGATTGTAACAAGTAT
Source organism: Glomeris maerens (assembly GCA_023279145.1). Taxonomy (NCBI): domain Eukaryota; kingdom Metazoa; phylum Arthropoda; class Diplopoda; order Glomerida; family Glomeridae; genus Glomeris; species Glomeris maerens. Next base: position 14,627 of record WWPM01002823.1, on the reverse strand, counting down.
ATTTTGCCATTCGAAATGGCCCATTCAATATCTCTTGGGGTCCCAAATGCAACCTGAACTTGCTTAGCGATCTCGGCCAACTGCATTATTTGAGGGTCAGACAAGCAGCATTCAGCTGCATTGGTTTCATCACGTGGTCTCTCTTCAACACCACCACTTTCTAGATTCCAGTCTTAATAATTAATCACAGTTGACGAGTGCGTGAAGTGCTGCCATTTAATTCCATACCTTTCATGACGATTTCCACATTCTTCTTTCCAGTCAGTTTGTCTTGAATCGACAACTTGCTATCCCAAGTACAGAGGACAGTAACCATGTCCGGTTCCGCCATTGCAGATACAACACTCTGTTCAGTTTTCTCATTATTCATATTTGAGTCAAATGAAATACTGCACGTACTACGTTGATTATCTTGCCTCTCCCAATCCATAATTGGCAGTGATTGTGATAAATTCAGGATTGCCGGTTATGGGGTCTGTTGTAAACATGACACCAGCTACATCAGCAGGGACCATTTTTTGAATGACTACACCCATTCCGCCATTAATGAGTTGACCATGATGTCTAAATTGAATTAAATAGTTGCAAATCTGCTATAATGCCAATTCTATGGTTGCGTTGTGTACCGTTTGTATTCTACGGACTGGTACGAGAACTGCGAGGCCCAACACTTGGCCAGTGCACTGCAAACCTATATACGGTGATAAACATTTTTATGCAATTACTTATTTTGTGCAAGTACAAGCGAGGTGTAATCGGTAGACATTACCTCTTCTGTACCTTGTACACCCAAAAACGTGGCATTTTGTCCAGCAGCCGAAGTGTCTTCGCTGTCCTCTCCTGCAATGACCAAATTTTGTTAAGATTACAAATTGGCCTTTCATTGACCTTTTCATTTACCTATTGCGGAAGACCTAACGGCTAATCGAGTATTTTCATAATCGTCTCCAAATACTTGTTGGATTTTAGATTCCAGCTGTAATTTAACTTCTTTGTCCACGGTGATGTTAGAAATTATGTGAACCGTTCTGTAAGATGGTAATATTCAAGATGTTTACATTTTTTAAAGTAACAGATGCAAGATTACTTTTCACATTGCGTCCTCAAATCGCCAGCTTCCACTTTCCTTCAAGATATAATACAATATCAGTGATTTTAGTCATTCCAATATGGGCGTTTTGAAAAATATGCTGCTTTACCAAGCTATGTTTTGCAGTTTACGGATCTCTTCTCGCACCGTTTGCTCGTTGCGAAGCTGTTTCCAAAACGCAGATACGGTTATGCAGATGCCGTTTGGCACTGTGAACTGTAGTGCAAAAAGTTATCTTTATAACCATCAATAATTACAAAACTCTCTACATACAAGAAATTCAATATTCACATTTGCTTTCATTTTGTCCAGTAGTGCTAAAGATAATCCTTTGCCTCCAACCACTTGACTTTGATGACATTCCAAGTCTTTAAAACTGACCACATAAACGCTTCCATCAGCTTGTCCAATATCTGAAATGGCGTGAAAATCTTGTCTTGTTAATATTGCATAACCAAAACTTGAGAAGATGAGCAATTTTAATAATTCAATGAAGGCTTTTAGCATAAATTGTAATTTTCAATTTGTAAAATTCAACCATAGGTATTGCTTGTACCAGAATAATGTTTATTTAAAGTTATGAAATTTTGTTTTTTAACTTCAGGGTTGGCAATTCAATAAATGTCAGGCTACCTATTTCAGATAAGAATGGTGCTGGTTCAAATATTTTCGGCAAAACATCTGTGTTCTTGTGTCTTACTCCCATTTCGAAAATTCCTCTTCCACTTTCATTTCCCATTCGGACTGTAATTGGTGATAATCGCACACGAACGCTCCACTTTTCTCCCGCATTAACGACAAACTGTGATTTATCATCCACAATTTCGATTCTGTAGTTCTTCCCTCCTAAGTCATTATTGCAAAAGTATTCTTGTATGACTTGTAGATGGTTAGATCACGATATGGAAATCTGAATGGGGTTTGAAATCGTGCATTTAGGATGACGCTGCATACCTGCTTTGAAATTTATGGTCATTTTATGTGAGATTTTGACAAAATCCTGGAATTTCGTCCAAGTGAAATCGCAAAAGTCCATTTGGTATAACATGTTATTGGACCGTATCATGTATCCATTAATATTCCTGATAAGAAAGATAAATATTCATTTGATCATTTGATGAAAATATTTTATTCGCCACCATATTAGCCGAATACTTCAGTAATACCTGAGCAGTCCTTCTGTACGGTTTTCTGCTGATATGTAGATTGCGTTTCCATTCTGTTTTAATGTAATGACCATATTGACAGGGTTAGTTATAGTTGGTTCTGATTTACAGTAACTCATAGTAAATATTTCTCACCTCTGTAGTAATGTGGAAGTTGGCGTACTGTTCTATAATTGCCCAATCGAGGAGACCTTTTTGAAATGTAATTCATATATAGTATTAATAGGTGGAACTATATTGTTTCTACAACTTTATATTAGATGTTAACCAAATAAGCGCCTTCGAGGACCCTTCAGAATTAGTTCTTCCTCCTCGCCATTTCCAATCTTCATCGTGCCCATGAGTTGGCCCCATTGATCGTAGCAATCTGTATCATAACTAAATCCCGAAATTGTTCCAGAAATGAATTACATGACAGCATATTATCTGGACAATGCGAGTTGCTTACAAGTCAAAGTCGTCAAAAAATCCTAAACCCCAACTTTGAGCAGCTATGGCATTGGATAGCATCTCGTAATTTATATCATAACTGAAGTCGTAGGTACGGAGAGAGGGAACAAAACTGAGTTACATAAAAAAAAGATGTAATTGCTTAATTTTGACCATTACTGGCATCCAAAAATATTAATGAAGTCTGAACAAAAGTTATTAGTACGTACAGAAGGTTGAATTTGACATTCACAGCATCATGTTGCATATTATTGCAATCATCTCGAACTCCTTTCCTCAAAAGGCCATTGAAAGAGATTCTCCACCGTCTCATGGCTAGAATAGGTTCGATTCGAAGTCCTCCAGCACTGAAATACTTCCTGTGTTTGCCATTTGTTTGGAACACTCTGGTGTCTGGGTGGCATGGAAGCTGATAGTGTTGTCCACAACTGGTGCGTAGATATAGCCAAACTTCTGCCCGTCCATCGTTTCTTCGATCAAACCGTACGAATAATGTGGTTCCTTTAGTATCGGTTCCAATAAAACTGACCCCATCTGCCGTCTTGAAATAAATCCCGTTATAATATATATCCGATATGCAATCCTTTTTGCAAAACATCTGGGCAACTTACATGAGGATGGTATCCAAGTGTTCTGGGATTTTCTACTGTCTCTTCTATTTGTGATGGTATGACGCCAGTCTTGTCAGGATACAATAATCCTGGGTCTTGGTTTAACAGTAACTTAGGTTTCCAACAAAACCATTTTAAGTGCCAGTATGCTAACCATTTCTTAACCAATCCAAACAATCCTGTAATGTGAGCAAAATTAATAGCTAGACGCCATGTTAGAAAATGATCGCTGTAAATTAATTTCATCAACTTGTTCGATAACCAGATTTTTGGGAATGAACATGTACAGAATGGTATTTGCGTAATTTACACTTGGAGAATTGCATACAAACCAAAATTGAATTAACTCTTACAAAGTATATAATATTAATTCTGTAATTTAACAATAATTTTAAGACTGGCAAAAAGTCATTGAATTTCTTTGATGTGGCCTTGGCATTGTGATATACTGTATCAGTTGATGTGTACCTTACACTTACAGCTTACAGGAAGATATTTAAGCACCTTGTGTACACAAATGACACTAACCTGTTGGCTGGCATATAGCATCCTTTTTTGCTCTGTCTCTAATGAAAATGACTGTGGTAACAATAATGGCTACTCCCAAGATTATTAATTCTGCCAACATTTTCCGCTATTTCTTTCACTGCCAGAGTGCAGAAGATCAAGAGACTAGTGAAACTTAGCTCATCTGATATGTACGTAGAAGATTATAGTTGCACCCTGTGAGCGAAGTACATTGCCATTATCAGGGCCAGATAATTAAATATATAACAACTTTCCTGAAGCGCATCGATGCTGCTCAAGGATGAAGGTAGCAAGGTGACTTGCATCTAAAGAACCTCCTACAAAAGAATTTTTTTGCTATGTAATCTAGTGGAAATTAGCCAGTTTTGAATTGAGAAGCTACTATTATTTGGTTGAGTCGAATGTATAAACAGTTTAAATGTAGAACCATGTCAATTTACTTTGCCCTTCAATGATACGATACTTTGAAACATTGTTGCATAGTACGTAATTTATGTAACGAAATTAAGTGTAAGCATCGAATGTGTAAAATGTAAACGACCAACTAACAAAATTCCTTCGTAAATATAAAACAATTGAATTGCGCAGGTAACGGGCAGCAACTTGGAAAAAATCTTAATATTAATACTCAATTCGTCTTTTTTGTCTCAAAGTAATTTAAAAATTGCTTAGTAACATTGTCCTCGGACTCTGGAAAGAAATTGAAGTTCAGAATATAAGGTCAAATACGTCGTGGATTATATTATTGCTAGCATTCATTCTCTGTAGGCTTACAAGCAGGGGGTGTGGAAAATTCCAATTAATAATGAACTAAAATGTTGAATTAAGTTGAGCATACACAGCTTCGTATGTATTGAAAGACAATAAAATTATAGTAGTGTTATAATTAGCTCAGACCTTCCCTTGCGCGATTAATTATTTTCATTAATATGTTAGCATAATGCGCTTATCCCAATAATTATTGTTCTATCTGCATTCACTGCCAATATTCCCAATTAACCAACTCTGAATCTCATGGGCTAGTTAAATACAATATTTCAACTGTTTCAAAGAGCCAGGGGTTGCCACTTGTTTGGAATACCTCGGACAGGGAGTTTAATTATTTTTCATACGACCAAAGAATTCGAACAAACGGAATAGTCAGGGAATTATTGATCACGAAAATTACTTCAAAAGTTGGAAGTCTATAAAGGACACTGATAAAATTATTACCCCCACCCACTAGATCAGGGAATTTCGAAATTGGAAAGCCAAATTATACAATACCAAGACAACCCAAATCAATGAGACACAAGCAAAGTTTATATTGGGTGGTAAACCACATACGATTTATTATTCTCCAAACTGCAAAATGTATCATAAGGCACTTGTAACAATGAAATGGTACTTGAAATTCACAAACGTATGAATATGAACCGTGACTAAACTGATAAGTCTCTTGTATAAGTCTATGAAATTCGGCTAAATTCACAAAAATAAGTAATGAAATTGAATTCAAATTACATGTATATTTGCCAGTCTTCAAATTACTGTCCTAATTTGTTCTTGTTGACCAATGCAGCCATAATATTTCCTGAGAACTTGTGCATATCCAGCATCATAGATGTTAGTTTTTCACGTGATAACGATCGCAAATCTTTCTCTGACATTGCAACCAGGTCTGCAATGCATGCATCTGTATGTGACATGCCACTGACAGGAGCCGTTCTCATTTTGGACTTCTTCATTTGAGCATATTGTTTTGTTGCACTCTTGGGTCGAGTCCACATTTGTTTCTTAAGTCTCCTATAGCCAGTTGTCTTGGTTTTCTTTGGAGTTTTCGAACTAGATTTCCTCACAGGTGGCGACTGTAAGCCATTCTCCATCTTGATGTTTTCTGTCAATTCAGGTTCTGCAATATTTGGTGGCGTAGAGGCAGGGGTTGGGACTTCATTCGGTGTAGATGATTCCACAGTAGCACATGCCAATTCAGATACTTCTAATATATAGTGCGAGAATCAGGAATTCCATACCAACATTTGAAGAGTTAGTACTGTGTAAATATCAGCAAAATTACCTTGTGACGCAGTGACTACATTGCTGCTGATGGGGAAATTCCAAGATTCAAAGTAACTGCTCAGAACTTTTTCCGCAACGACTAGCTTGGGAGACTTGATGGGAAGTTCTTCGATCTCAGAAGATGACATTTTGCTTAAATCGCCAACAGTTGCAATGTTGCGTGACTTTAAGAACTGATTTAAACCTCTTGTCCTTGAAATAACCACATCAATTGAGTATGTGACCTCAATTTCTAGTGCCGTACGCATAATTCAAGACTTGCCACATTGTTGGTGATAATCGTGACAGAATGGAACTGACAGGATCTTTGCACGCAATCAGTTTGGGGAAAAATGGTGCAAGTCTATCTGTTGCTTGTGAATCTATATTCTGTTCAGTAGCAGGCAACTGCTCCTTGCGAGAAGAAAATATAAATGTCATTTTAGGAAACCAAAATTTTAGGCGTTCTTAATATTGGTTATAGATTGGACGTACTCCATGATCCGTTTCCTTGTTCATTGCATGTTCGAGACATAGACTTTTTGCATCGTTGGTTTCAGTGTCAACGGAGTCGGCAAATGACACTACACGTCTCTACAAATGATGAACACGAAAACATAAGTGACCATCATGACTTGGCCTCAAATGATGTAAATGTAAAATTAAAAAATGTCTGCATACAGGGAACAGGACCAATTCTAAAATTCAGTTTTCTTAAACCTAAACCTGAACTTTGCAATTGCAATTTCAACACTGAACCAACCTTAGGCGGTAAAGCTCTTGGTATGCTACCAGCTGATTTACGTTTTTTCAAGATCCCACTTCCCCATTTGGCATCGTCTGTTGCAGCATTAGGTGGAAGACTTTGAGATCTTGTTTGAGGAGTGGAAGCAACAGCAGACTCTAGTTTGCCATTCGTGGCTTCTAGCTTGACCACGTTTTCCAAAGGCAGTGTTGCGTTTCCAACTGATTTGTACTTTTTCTCTGTGCTGATTCGCTTGCTAGGCCTTGGATTTTTTCTTAAATTTCTTTTTCTAGCTGGCACTGGAGAGGCAGTTTCAGGACAGTTTCCATCGTTCTGGAAATAAGGAATGGATATTGAGATTAATTAATCCCATTTTCCCCCTATAAATTCCTTGTGCATTTTACCAGTGTATCTAACTGGCTCTCCTTTGCATTGTTAACTGGTGCTTCATATCTCTCCTTGGATGCTGTCAAGCTTGCTGCAGATGCTGAAGCACGGGCTTTTGCTTTTCTAAATACACAAGATATGTATTGTATGTAGGCAAAGTTAGAATTGAAATTTTCAGGTTCTATTTACCTTGTAATATTTATCATCACATTTGTCAAGAGTGGCGATTCTTCATTGCCTAATAACATACAATTATTTCACACGCTGATAAAAGCTACTAAAACCATACTAGTCTGACATACCATCGGAAGTATCATCACCAGAATCGCATGGAAGAATCTTGTTTCTAATTTGGGAACACATGAAAATTGAATCTGGTTGGTATTCAAAGGTTTGATATAGTAACTCACATTGGAGATGCATCTTCCATTGCCTTTAAGCTTGAAGAATCTTGAGTCAAATCCGAATACATTGCAGGTATAAACCTGCAAGAGTATTCAATGTTTAAATTCTGAAACCTGTTTCACCACCATGTGCAATTTTACTTCTTTGAGGTTCTCTGCTCAAGCTGGTGTTCAGTATAAACCCGCTTTTTCATTGGTGTAGAAATTTTTACAAATTCCTTCAAAGCAAAATAAGGATAAATTTTTCTGTGGACTATGTAGAAGAGCAAGATCATTTACCAGATCAGCATTGTTTTCCAACAATTTCTGCTTGGATTTGACAGCAGAATTATTTTTGATCTTTTCAATGGACTTGTTCAGCTTTGTCCGATGCGTTTTCTAAAGTGTCATTACATTTTTAATAAAACGATTGGATACAGTAATGTGCCACATTTATGAATGTTATCCTTTTGCACTGGAAATACTGAGTTTATATCGAGGAAAAATATTTCACCTTTCCCAAGGCTTGCTTGGCATCTTGGTCTTCCATCTCTTCAAATGAATTCCTAAACAATTCGAACGATTACTTGCACTGCACATGCAGAATAAATTGCTATGTAGATTAAGAAGTACCTAAGTAAAGGCGGGATAAGTATCAAAACTGAACTTCTTGAACGGATCTTCTTCCAAAGGCCAAATGTGATTTTTTTAATTTCTCCATGAGGATAAGTCAGCGCAGCAAGAACAAGTGGGCCAATTGAGGCAAAGTACGAAGATGGACATTGCTTCTTCCTGTCCAGTGCTCGTATGAGAACGGAGATTATTCCATTCCACATGTACAGCACGTGCTGAACATAAAAAGAAATTTGTGTGTAACGCCTGCATCTGCAAACATGGGCAATGAACACACTATATGCAACAATACCTCATCATTCAACTCGAAAATATTTTTCAAAGATGTTGCAATGCCAAAAAACAATTCTACAGCAGCAATCAAATTTGTCAACAAGCTAAAAAGAATATCGTTGGGTGCAGCAGTTACAATGTGTTCCACTAGATATGCGGACTGGTTTACAACTTCGTTGACCATTTTCTGCCAGAAAATAGACAACTTTACAAAGACTCCAAAAGGGCCATATAAAAATGGATACGTTAGATGATACCTTCTGTGCTGTAGTTGGATTGCTGCAGGACGTTACGAGCTGCATTGTGGCATCTCGGATAGATTCCAACACTTTAGATAGAATTTCTGCAAATATTGGTATCAGATTCCCAAAACTGTGCCTTTTCATGGATTTCCTTGCTGAAAGATTTGAAATTGCAAACTATTTTTGTTAATTTATAACTCAAAATTGTTCCAGTATTGAGCCAAACATTTCAAGTGAAAAGACCAATGTATGTTACAAAAATCGTCCAGGAAATTTGGGATTGAGGAATTAGGTTTTCCAAATTTCTATGTGTTAAGGGTGTGAAGATGGTGACTAAGATATTTAGTAAAGTACCTGGGGGCGGTGTAATCTGAGATAATTGATGCCAGTCAACACTTTTGATCATGGTTCCAATAATTAAAAGTAGTTCTTCAAGATATTGGAAAGTCTAAAGGCATTGGAAGTTATCAATGGTAAAATGGTTATATGTGCGAGAGGAAAAATGGTATCTTACTGCATAGTGGCCCTTTGGAATGGATGTAAACATTTTTTGAAATAATTCTTCAACACAAGTGTTCACACCGACGTTTTCTACAGGTGCCACAGAAGAAAGAAACTGTGTGTAGAGGTGGTCGCATTTTTTGCTTATTTCTTTCCTGGGTTTCTGTATCCAAACAAATATTAGAACCCGACGTAATTAATTTGAAAATGCCAATCGACATACCTCTGGGAATTCCTTTGAAAATATATGGAGATAAGGAAATAGCAGAACTTCATAGCAGCAAGTGAAATCGTGTCCCAGGCAATCCCCTTCATTCATATCACCATTCTAAAATAAAAAAAATAATGATATAGCAGACTTCATTTGTTAATGGGAATTAGGTGGAGACATACTTCAGACATGTACTGCATCATTAAATCGCAGACTTCTGTCCAGAGCTGGCTTAAGAGCAGGCAGTCATTCGAATATTGTGCAGCTTTTGACAGGTTTTTTACTACCAATGAACTACAGCCAAGGGCTCGCAAGAAAGATTTTGATCCAATATGTATAAGTTTCTTGAATAGTCCCACGTAACAACTATAATCAGGAAGAAAAAAAAACTGTTAGTATATTTAAGTTTATTAGCTGCTGCGATTAATTATTGTATGTTGGCATGGCTTTTACCTGTGATCAAGATCTTGGAATGTAATCATCTGTTGATTCAGCAGACTCTTAAGAAGAATGTACACTGGAAGGGTCTAGATAATATATACTATCAGAAAACTCCATGGGAGTAAGCGACATTGTAAGATTACTACATACTTTGATTTTGGAAACGTCAACAATTGCTGCTGGAGGAGGAATCTCGGAGAGAATATTTGATGCAATCCCAAATATTTTCTGTATGTAAAAAATGCAGTATGTGTTGGCAAATGAACTACAATATTTCACAATGTAGAAAACTCGTAAAATATTATTTTGACACATTAAGGAATTTTCTTCCTCGTTGATCAAAATTATCACAAGTACCATTTTCATCGATGTGCTGACGTCGGATGAATTTAGTGTGTTTGCTACTACTTGCACTAAGTGATTGAAAATGGCAACTACTTCAGGCTTTTTGCAGTTGTATAGAAGGTGGTTTTCAATAGCTTTCCAAATGCATTCCGTGAATGCAACAGGCAAGGTGCAATCCTTGGTGATGAACTCAACCGCATAAAGCAAAATTTCCGAATTATTCAACTGAATTTCCGATCCCACGGCAGCAGGCATGTTGAGCAAGTCTGAAAAGTATCTTCAATAATTTGCAGCACTATCAATTCTGTGTCTTAAATATACATGGAACATACCAATTCCATAGCAAGGCTGTTCAGGCATATCACCACATAACAATTGGCAAATGGCTTGTGATCCCAATTGATGAAGAAATTGATGGGGAGCTCCAAGTAATGTGTTAGGGCCTAGATTAAATAAAAAATGAAGGATGGAAAGCCTGTTTCTTTAATGTCAATATCCATAATATATCTCTAACCAATTTTTGAGGATACATCGGCTGCATTCCGAGGCAGTTCATGGGTAAAGCAAAACAATATCAAAGGGTTGCACACCTAAACAGTAAAATTAAAATATTGTTCGTATTCCAAATATGTCAAAATCTTGTTGTGGATTACCATTTGGAAGTGCGTGGAAACTTTTGACCCCAACTTGCACACTATATGCCACCAGATCGTAAACTTTAATTTGGCAACCACTGGAGATTGAGCATTGTTGGCCAACATTGGCCGCAATAGAAGCTGCAACCGTTTGGTGTTGCATAGCACATCTGTATTTAGAAGCGTGTGAATATTAAAATGGTGCAAGCTATATGAATGCATCAAGTTTTCTAACCTGGAACAAGCGCAAAATTATCAATGAGATGTCTCCAAGCATGGAAAGTTTCCACTTTTATTTTCACTTCCGTGCTTTTAAATCCTCTCTCCACTATTTCAAGCAAACTGTTTAGTACCGCAGTTCCTTGATGAATCGCCTGACAATATAGCAATTTCATAAGCCACTTAATGACCGAATAGGTAGCTTAACTAAATCGTTCTGTATAGTATACCATTCCAAGGATATCACATATGTGGCACCATAAAATCAGCATCATTGTATCTTGTTTTTTGAAAAACCTGTCTTTCATAATGGGAAGAATCACCTAAAATATAAAAAAAATAAAGCTCTTCAGCAAGGACAAAAAAATCGTGATTAAAGGAATTTATTTGTTGGACATTACCAATGACAGTTGCTCAAGAAATGTTTTTTTAAGGATTTCTTTGCTGGGTTCACTGACAAAGCGCATAGAATCGATTAAAGTCAAAGTAGATACTCTAACCCTGATAGCAGGATGATTAACTAAAGGAGCTAAATCATGTAGCCAGAGTTCTGCTTTTGCACACATCGTTTCTTGGTGTTTGGTTAAAAGATTTCTGACGATATTGATGCATTCATTTTGTGCTGTAAAAGATTTCAAATTGCTCTGTTTGATGACGACTGACATCATAGCTAACACCTCATCCACCTGATTGGGCAAAAGGCAAACATATCATTAATGATTAATAATGCAACTTTTACAAATATAATTAATTTGAAAGCAATTACCATATCGCCGTTTATGAGAGTAAAACATTTCTCTTTTTGTATGCAAATCAATGCCTTATTGCAAGCATCTTTGTTGCAAGTTGTTTTGATGATATGGCATAATTCTGAAAAGGAAAATACTCGTAATGTGTTAACCAATAAAGAATGTAATTTAGATTATGCTTACCACTTATTACGCTGACCATGCTGCCACCAATGGTATCCCTGGGTAGTGTGCAATAACAATTCATTAAAATTATTCCATCGCAAGTGGATGTTCAAGCAGTTGCCAAATTAATACCTAGTAAATTTTTCAATATCAAGATAAATTCCTAGCATGGACAATGCTTCAGCAGTTCCACTGTCATTCTTGCAACGCATTGCATCAAGAGCTGCTTTCAAAATAATGGGCGCTTTTAAAATTTCGGCATCGGTAAATTGACCGTCATCTTTTACACGTTGGTTCAAAATCCTGCAATGGTACAAAAATATAAATAGAAAGCCAAGAAAATTATTACCAATAAAACTCTAAATTTGTGAACTACAAAACTTTAAATGACGCGGCATATGTTCAAATAAACATCCCACTAAAAACAGTAAATTAAAATGCAAAGTGATAATTCTTACCTATTTATAATTATATTTTTAAATACAATTTTAAATGATATAATTACTGCAAATTGAAAGTGGCTTATGTACGTACTCGCTTAGTGACTTGAAAAGCGATATATCAATTTCTCCACTTTTCCTAGATGCTTGCATTTGTTCCACAATTTCCAATAAATTCGTAGGTTGAGATGGGACCTCTTCGTTTTCTGGGGAATTGATGTCCATTTTCTGTAAAAGCGAAAATGAAAGCCATTATTATTTCCTACACATTACCGTTCTGTCGAATGTTAGCAGTTTACTTATTTCACCTAAAATACAATATTTCCCGTCTGTGCACAATCTACTAATGAAATAGGTCATCACGCAAAATCTGCTCGATCAGGCGCTTGGCCACATTATTTTATTGGTTTTAGAGGCGGGAAGTTGACGACGACGCAAACATTGCCGCCACGTGACCGTCGCCGATTTACCTCCGTGTCAACTCCCCTTCCTTTCGGCCACAAAAGTTCAGAACTTCGGATTCATCCGTGTGGGTAGTCGTTATGAATGCAGTGAGATTGCGTTCATTATGCAAACGCCGAAGACTTTTTGGGGGTATAAAGAGGTACATTAGTTACATACAAGGACAATCGCCCTCGCCTAATGTCAGGGAATATTTCTATTTCATTGATCATCAAGGAATGGTAATTGAAGATGACAATTTGAATACACCCTGTACCTAGACTAAGAATCCAAATTCCAATTTCATTTATTATAGTTATTTCTGGATGATGCGAGAATGAAGAACTTCACGTCATGCTTTAAAGGCAAGTTTGTGAGCATAGCATTCGCAATTGGAATTGTTTTTTGTAATGAACCGGTCATGAACCCCATGCATTACCTTTCTACAAATTAATAGTTTAGGTGTATAATGGAATTATCAATTCTATTGGAAGATATTGTAGTGTTATTTATTAGACCACTCAAATTTGCATTAAAATATACGTTTTCTAGTAGAGATTTTTCAATAGGAAATTCTATATTTCTGTCCTCACACTAAAGTTAATTATTTTTGTATGCTTTTACAGAGAAGAAATTCCTGGTGTTTTTCTTTAATCGCCTAAAAACGAACGACAGCGGCCGGTTTACATCCGAGTTCCCTTTTTTGTCTCCATGCGGTCCTGAGAGGAATTTCATCCGCTGTGATGATAAACCAGTGGTTTTCACCCATGTCATGAAGAAAGATAACGATGGAGAGGAGCTACAACTGTGTTACGGCCATGCCGGGGATGCTCTCGCATTCCCTTTTAGTCCTGAGAAAATTTGTATGCTTCCAGAAACAGGTAGAGTTTACCATCCAGCTCCTGAAAAAGTTGGGGGAGTTGGACTCGTCAAGTCCAGTCTTGCAATAGAATTCAGCAAGTTGTTTCAATTCGAAAATGGTGATGGCCATCCCCCAACTCATTTCAAATGGCAAAACAATACTCACATATTAACAAATGTACTTCTTCCACTTCTACATGCGAAAACTAAGAACACTATGTAGTACTTGCCTTGCAGGCATCTTGTTACTTAATGTCAATAAAAATGTACAGATTTAATTAAGTTATTTTTATCACAGCAGATTATCCAGAACTTTCTATACAAGCTGTGGGATTTATAAAAGATTTGGCAAATGTTCAGACTTCAGATTTTTTCTTGCCTTTATTGCAAAAAATAGTATTTGCATGAACAGTGGAAACTCAACCCAAAGAGCACAAACATTTCTATTCCTCCGCAATATGAACAATATAAAACATCCCATTTCATCACAACCTCGATTATGCATGAGGCGTTCGTTTCATACAATTGTGTAATTAAATAATAATTATGAACAGCTATTAAAGGGCGCATTAGATTTTCTCTGCACAGTCCCCTCCTTACAAAATTTCTATGTAGTTTCTCATTTACATACATAAAACGTACCTAAAAATGTACAATATTGCATCTGAAAATTAGCACATTCATTTCCCAATGAACATTATAAAAAATTATTGTCCTCATAATTTATATTCACAGTATTGGCTCCAGTTAGTAACCTAATAATTATTAAAAATGCGAGGTGAATATCACGATGTTCGGCCATCTCCACAAAATGTTTCCAGTGTATCCTTTTTGACCCAAGATAATCCCTTTGTTCGAGTCTCCACAGACAGTAAGTCGCAATCAGTCTGCATTTTAGGATGTATTATTTACAAATATTTTTACATGTATAGCATGTTTATATTGTACCTTTGGATTTGTTAATTTTTCATAAAGCCCTTGGTGCACTTTAGGATCCCATTCACTAAACCTAGAACAAGATAAATATTCATATAATCTTCTTTCACCTTAATATAAATTGGTTCTTCGTGTCAA
>WWPM01002819.1:0-64374 GCA_023279145.1 Glomeris maerens | reverse complement strand
GGGGGGGGAGGGGTCTAGAGGTAATGTGACACACGAAGCAATAATAGAGTTAATATGGTTCTTTGTGAAAATTCCATGTTTTTAATGTTTTTAATGACGATTAAATTAATGGGTGTATATTGATACAAGTTTTTCATAGATTGTATGGAACGACAACTGTCTATGCGAGGGAAATATTTCAAATTACGCAATGTAATCTATCGCTGCAGACCAATTTAACGCACATTAATTATATTCATAGAGTCATAAACAGTAATGACTTCTTGGTACGAGATGATCCATGCACTTAGCACATAGGATTTTTTGTGGCGGGAGAAGAAAAACTCGTAGCCAATTACCGTAATGCCCGTACCCCAAATTGTGGATTTGCGGCTGATAATCAATAAGTATATGAAATATTCCCTAACAAAAAAATGTAATTACATTGTATTAATTTTCCTAATATATTATTAAATAAAACGAAAATGTTGGGTATTTAAATACAGCTTGCATTTTTTGGGAAAAAAATAACGTAGTTTCGGCTCGGCAGAGGAAGAGAGAATGGGAAAACAAGGATGAACGTGGTTGTCACTCCACCATGACATGTTGTGCTTGGTCGCATCAGGGCCAGTCATCATTGACACATTACCTCAGTCTCACCACCAAAATACATCCCTCAATCTAACCTCTTGCAGCAACCTTACTCGTCAATCTCCCCTCCCTATTCTGAATTAAAGATCGGGAAGAATTTCGGCCATAGACGCACTTGGCGGAAGAAATCATACGGACGATTACTCAGGTGCTAGGGACATTGATTCTCTATACAACCCTTCTGCCACTGCATGCAGTTATCACGTTCGGGATGAAGGGATGCATTCCAATGCTGGTGTTGGTTGACCATCAAGACGCGAGATTTCAATTGATAACTACATTAATGTTCAAAAGCACTCATGCCAATGCATTAGTCAGAAGCTTCTGATCTAGCGATAATTATTTAAATATTAATGTTTCTTGTAAATAATCCAAGTAAATTGCAACTAGAAAGTCTTACTTCATCATTCAGCAACATTTTGGTGATTGAAATGCTACAGTAGGTAAACTTTTCACTATACGTGGGTTGAATCTCAATATACATAATGAATGCAAATGGAAAATAAGTATAATTGAACATATTTTCTCGCATGAGAATTAGCACAATGGAAATGGTGCTTCAACACTAGTTATCGAAAATATAACAAAATGGCTTCCGAATGGCTTTGCAGTACAAGTGTATATGTAGACTATTATATTCCTTTGAGGGTACTCTGCTATTAAGATGTATTTCACAAAAAATATATATAGATTACTCCACAACTTTGTGGAATTTTGTGCCTGTTGGACAAGTGTATAGATTATGCTGGATTTACTTCTAATTTAATACACGAGAAAGTAACACAATTTTCGTAATGCAGGCAGTAATTATATATGTCGGTAAGCCAATTGCCAACATATTTAAGGAAAAATAAAATTAATGCCTAGAGGGAATTTCAAAAAATTTGAGCTGGAAAACGTGTTATTATCAAAGAGTTCACCATTTACTTGTAGGTTAGAGTAAAATAGAATATGAATAAACTTACATAAAACTTCCAGTTTTAGATATTTGACAAGTGGCTCCTCTTCTATGTTCACCATAAGTGAATTGCTTGCTCTGCAGGAAAAGTTTCTAGCATGATCGTGTCTGGACGCATTGAATAGCATTCTGGCCTCTGTGCGAGAGGTTCCCGTAAATTCCGATGAAAAGATATCACTTCGAGAAGTAACCCTGCTATGCAAGGGCGTCGTTGTTCCATTCAGCCACGTTATATTCGCTGGAGGTCTTGAGCCATCTGCTGAGCACACCAAGGTAACCATTGCTCCAGCAGTTACTGCCTGCCCCGAACTACTCAGATCCAACGAAGATGGTCGCACTGCGAACAGTAACAAAATAAAATTACTTCATAGTTAGCATAGACATGGCCGAAACGCATAGTAGTAGCCCGACTACTGATGCACATATATATTGGTGGAAGAATAATAAAATATTTGGTTCGTCCCATTTTATCGACCACCACTTTGTGCAGGCAGGAAAAACTGATGGCTTGGCTTGACAAAGTGACAAACGAAAAACCCGATTTAGTTGAAATAAATTCATTGGCTTCTCAGAGAAACAGCAGCTCCTTCAATTTATTTCCGAACTACGTATGTATTCTCTAGATTCATAACTGAACAGAGAAAGCGATTTATCTCTTGATAATGCATCACAAGATAATTTGACTTCAAAAGTCATTCATTTATTGAACTCTACCATTCTGATGAATAATTACGGTTTGTAGAATGTTTGTAGCAATGTGCAATGAAAAACGCAGTGAAATTCCAATTGAAGCATTGTAAAATGAGGGTGAAATAAGAAATTGACACTAGGGTAGACCAGAGTAGAATAATAGTCCCAATGAAGGGGTCAATAGATATTCCTGCACTTGGACATCTGGAGAACTCCAGGCAGGCGATGGCCAACTTTCATTTGTAAGATTATAGTTTGCTGAAAAAAGGCGACATTTACTGCAGATATTATGGACCGCTTCACTGCATTTGCCCCATTTGTTGTGTGGATTATGGTTTGACACAAATTGAAACAACCCTGTACATGCTTGCAGATCACGTCAGCAATGAAAGGTCGTCGTTTCCAATTTTGGAACACAAATGATCTTAAAGGAAATGTTGTACAATCAATTTAAATACGTTATTGAATTGAGCATATACAAGGTATTTTTAATCCCCAATTTACTAGGGCGAAACGAAAAGTAATGCCTGTTTGCCTGTAACTTTTTCAGTTTTTGACTGATTTTAAAAATTCTTTCACGGAATGAAAGATCCACATCATGTCTAGCACACGGGACCATATTGACTTTTCGACATAGTCCCATTTTTTTCCCACGCGCACGCGCTAAAGGTGAGCAAATTTTTTATCACGTCGGCGAAGAATTCTACTGACTGCAAGTGTGCCTGGGTTTTTCGTCTCGTGCGTAGCCTGGCTTTGCAGTGCTGCAGGATCGCCTGAAACCCTGGGCGAACATGGCTCACACATGCCCTCAGTTCCCCAAGCTCAAAGAACACCTCAAGAAGCAGAGATTCAAAAGGGATGATGAGGTCAAGGCAGCAGTTCGCAAGTGGTGCCACAATCAGTCAGTAGAATTCTTCGCCGACGTGATACAAAATTTGTTCATCTTTAGCGCGTGCGCGTGGGAAAAAAAGGGGACAATATCGAAAAGTGAATATTGTCCCGTGTGCTAGACATATGGAGCTTTCATTCCGTGAAATAATTTTTAAAATCGGTCAAAAACTAAAAAAGTTACAGGCAAACAGGCATTACTTTTCGTTCCGCCCTAGTATTATGAGTTCGCATATTGTAAACTGTTTGAGGATTACTCACATCCCGACTTTCCGTTCACATCTGTACTTACCCCAGCATCACGTTGAATACAGTTGAGTAATTTACCTATACACTGCACTATCGATTTAAACCACAACTGAAGAGACTTTCAACATGAATACAATTTCTGCAGACTTGAGGATTTAAAAGGAAATACCCTGTGGGTAAATGGCAAGATCTGATAACTCCCAGTTGTAAGCTTCTTGATGCAAACAGCAGAAGTCCTGGGATTATACAGAATAACGACTAATATTATTCATAATATATTGTAAAAAATGAAATTGTGCTGAATTTCTTGCTTCAAAGAACATTAAATCGACTAATTAAAACATATCAAGTCAAATCAAAGTATATTCTAATGTAATTTGTGCTAATTTAGGTATAGCGCGCCGTATACATTAGCGAGGTAGTTTACATGCTGGAAATCAATAAAATGTCCTCAGCAAAAAGTCGATCGGGTATTCGTCATTGCTGTACGAGACAATATACTCATATTTGCATCTGTAAATGAAAATGGGCAAACAAAGTGATGTTTCTGTCCATGCAAATAGAACAACCGATAGTGTACATAATTAAACACCATGAATTAATTACGATTTGGAATTAGTAAAATAGCTTACTAGTTGTGGGACATTTACACTACTAGAATTCTTACTTTAAGTACTAAAATACTTAAAAATCTGAAAGTTTCGTATATACAGCATATTATATAAAACATTCACTTACCTCGCACATCAACGAAAAGCCACGAGACCACAGTGTCGTCCAATGCTTCATGCTCCATGCGGCATTCAAGAGGAGCAACTAGAATATGCCTTGACACAGTCACATTTGCAATTGCAATAGTCGTCCATCGACCTTCACCGTCCGCAATCTCTTCAGAAAGTGCTTCTAGCCGATTCTGGCCTTGCCACCAAGAAAGACTAGCTGCTGGCTTGCCTCCTTGTGCCAAACAAGTCAAATTGACACCGTCGCCTTCATCGTAAGGTCCCAGTGTGGTTCCATTTTCAGCGTGAAAATTATTCGAGTTCGTTAACAAAGACGATGGTGGATCTGACAAAGAAAATAATTTTATCGTTATTTCGTGCACTGAATGCACACTGCACACCTCGTGTTCCAGATCATGCACGGGATACACAAATTTCAACGTTACTGATTATTGTTGGAACAACAACGCAGCGCACGCAGAACATGTAAAAATTATTGCAACGATTTCTGGAACATTAAACTTGTCCGGATTGTGAAATATTGTTTTCTTGCCTCGATTCATCTGGTGGACAATTTATTTATTTCCGTTTCTTTAAAAAAAGACTCTTTCTTCTTGCATGTAAATCTAACGCTAATGTAATGTAATGATAATACAAATTAATGAAAATAAACGGGAAAAGGCACTACTTAAAAATTTTTTGCTTTAATGAATTCGTCAGTTACAAATTGACATGCAATCTTCATTAGTTATGTGTGTTGTTAGAAACGACCGTCGAACACGTTTTGATAACAAGAGAACATGAATCTGGCTTAAATTAACCTGATCAAGGATTGATATGCTCGGAATATATTTTGTTTACAAATTTCAAACATTAGTAATTATCAAATGCTTATTTGTGAATTTTGTTGAAGTTGTTATGCAATAAGCAGATTCAATTAACAGGTAATTTCAAGTTTGCTTTAATGAAATCCTTATCATTTATCTGAAGAGCTTGCGCTATATACATAGCACTGTCTAACCAATAAAAAAAATGAAGAGTATGCAACAGGACGGGATAAAATGTGCAAATAGTTGATAAAAACTAAAAAATCTGCTAATAAAATTGAATTTAATTAAAAGCATTTCTGTAACAAGTCCGGAAACCTCCATTGGTGACGTCAAGACCTCTTTGAAGAATGCCCTCAATAAGGATAAACGAAGTCCAGGTCACGGATTTTGTCATAGGTGGGTTGTTTAATTGTAAGCCACAGTATTCTGATCTCGTAGCTGAAAACAGATTAGAAATTGATATTAACACGCAGAAGTAACGAAGATGTTAGAGTTGTGCTGCTACCCCCTTCACTGATAAATCAGTGATGCCGTGCACTAAAGTGCATCCTCAAATTGCAAACTATTCATTGGCATCGCTGATTGGGCGGGGTGAAGTAAGCACAGTATTAGGGGAAAGTAAAAAACCTATTATTGCAATTATGCTACCTGTCATGTGACCATCTCTCTCGAATCCGTTTCTAGAAACTTGTTCAGAATACTGTGGTGTACATGTTCTACACAATACTAACTCTACAAAAAATGGCCTTCAAAGGATGCTCCAAGTTCCGCTCCCCGAAATGTTACATGAACCTATCATTTTTGTCTTTATTCGTTTTCGTCAAAATTTATTTTTAACATATCTAGATTTTGCCTCGAACTTGTACGTAGACGAGATGTATTCAAAATGGCGAAAGCTAAGAGTAGAACATCTTATCATAACTGCGGTATTAACCCGGAGAATGTTGCATATTGGCCACAACATTGTTAACAGCCAATGGCGAAGATTTGCGGACTCCTCGCAAGTCTCAAGTTAATTAAATGGAAAATAGGGAGATATAATAGGACGTAACGTGGCTAAATGGATGACGTTTCATCCTCAAGTGACGTAGGCACTAATGTCGCTAGAGAGAACAAGCATAGGACATTAGTGCGTACGTCATCCATTTTAGCCACGTTGACGTTTACGTCCAACTTTCTCTCCCCAATAACAGTGTGAAGCCTGTAAATACCGGGCCATTACAAAATGCCCATTAGAAAATAGTTAAGTACAAAATAGATTTATGATACATTTACTTAATCTGAGCATTAAAACCTGGGTGATATCTGGCATGAAATAATTTTTTAGTCGATTTGCAAGACACTATAAATGAATCCGTCAAGCCAGTAGCAACTTGCGAAATACCGGAGCCAACTTTCAGCCAACTGATGTATATTTTTGTCATGAAATGCAGGATGCAATATACTACCTTGGCAAGCCGGGAGACCAGATTCGTGCATTCCGCTGATTCGATCATGGCCTATGAATGTCACAAACAGCGTCATCGATTTTCGGTTTCAGTTTCGCATGCACTTTTAGCGAAATTGGTACGCTGTCACTCGCACCTAAGTGTATTGCGTAGCGCACAATGACTGACATGATCCCCGCAATTGTTCGAAAACAGATTCACCAGCGAATTAAGTGTACCATATTTACAATATGTACATACTTAGTATAAAAGTGCGGCGTACATTGTGCAATGAACTTCAAAAGACGGTTCCCACGTTAAACGCGGATAAAGTGGAAAAGATTAAGGTGTTAGGGCACGTGTAATTAGACCAGTAACAAAAAGGAGTGCTACATAACCACTGGCAGCTTAGTTTTAAAGCCGTCTAGCAACCGCTTCCTTGCACGTCGGTTAATGAAAGCAGGATTTAGTGAGCAACTATAAACGGTCTCCAAAGTCGATTAATGATCAATTTTGTCCGTACTTGGAGCATAAAGTTTATCAGAGCGAATGCCTGTTCAACGAATCCAGCTCAAAGAAACGAAGTCAATCGACTCGCAACGAAGGTCTTTCAATATCAACTCTACTCTGCCTTGTGGATAATTACAGGCCACAGTAAAAAATCAAATTTAACTCAAAATTCTGTATTTCAAAACAAAAAAATTGGCCTCACGAATACGCTGCTTGCTTGCAGACCGATGCTGAGTTACAACCCTAGTTAGTCATCCCAATTTGAAAGTTACAGAGCACTGTCAACTTAGTCCGAGTAAAGTTGATGTCCGATTAGTTAGACCAATTTGACAATGCTCTACAACTTTAAAATTCGGACTACAGTTCTTCCTCAAACAGTTTAAAAGCAATTTTTGAATGACCGTGAAAACACTGTTCAAGATCACAATATTCCAATGATTATCTCGGTCATGAATGGAAGTATTTCAATTTGGTGACAGTGATAACGGATTTATGGGACACACTGTACTGGTATATCCGGCAGAAAACTCGGCTATGCTGTGCACTGATGGAACTTGCTCAAATCCCTTTGTAATCACCGTCCACGGAATTCAATACAGTAAGCCAAATGAAAAATGAAGCAGTCTAGCAATCTACTTATATCACATAAGGGTACATTACCTGGAGTAAATTGAGCGCAATACGATGTAGTAAATATTATTGCAGATAAGAATTACAACAAAAGTTTTATATATAATAGGTGAAAAAAAATTACAGTTGAATTGAAACATGTATAAGTAATGACTAATGTGTATTACGGTCTTTGGTTAAAATGTATGCGTTTCTAACGAAATTGTTGATGTACAAGTTCGTGGTGTAGCAAACAATGTGCGATTTAGGGTGAATGGCAACAAAACAACGCGGTGTCATATGCGCGCAAATTTAATATGTGACTTGGTTTTTCAAAAAGAGTATATGATATATTTAGTCGTAACAATTTTTGCCACGCATTCAATTCTACCCCCAAGTGAAGCCTTGCATCGCGTGCAGGATCAACAATGACAGCTGCGATGAGCATCACTAACAACGATATTCCATGCACATTAGTGATTCAAACTAATCGATATCATAAGGTCTATAGCTACAACCAATTATCCTACCATTCCACAAATTACATATACATAATGGTTTAGGAAGGGGTAGAGGGAAAAAGCCACACGAACCTAAGTAGAAATCCTAGTCAAAATAAAATGGATTTACAGAGGAACTTTCATATTCCATTACCATGAGAAACGCCATTGCAAAAGTGGGCATGCAGTAAGCAAGCTATATCCATTTTGACATAATTAATAAGGAACATGGCGTTTCGTTAATCCTTGCCACTTGCCACATTATCTCATCATAGGATTACACATTCGATCTGTCAAAGAAATTATTCAAACCCTATCAATGAAAAATGTTTTCAATCAATTGAAACTCAGACATGAAAAATGTTTCATCATGCTTCCAAGTAAAGTGAGGGTAACTAAAAGAAAAATTCAAAACCAGAGATGCTACCGCGCAACCCAGGAGGCGTAACATTTTATATAAACATTTTTATATACCTGAATGTATTTCCGTTTTTGTCAGTGCATATTCAGATTATTCTCATGCGAAGGTGTAAATCTTTTGCCTTTTACCTATAGTTATACACGGGTCAGCACACACGAACAAGTGTTCTAATGACACAGCAACTAATTATTAGAGTTTATCCGATTGCAAAACTTCCCCTTCCTTGCCACCGAGCATTCCACTTGCTATTTCATCAATTTTATTGAAATCAATTTTGCCGTTAATGTTATGTATGTATCGACAGCTGTGATAACTGTGTGCAATCGCACTAAATTTTCTTTGCCAAATCACCTTCTAGCACCACGCCTGGCCACTTAATTACTACTCCATCACACTATACATCATTATCACTGAGCCCGCACGCACCTAATTGTGCAAGCATTTCCAAACCCTCTGCGCTTTTTTTTTGTCTAGCTCTCCAATGGCCTCGTTTCTGCACGACTCTATAGTTCTCCAAGACACCTAAAGGCGATTCACAGCCGGATTTCCACAATAAATCCATTCAAACAAATTGGCAGAGCCCTCTAATAGGCACCTGCCTCAACCTCTTATCATCCTTTAACCCAACCTTAGTTGACTGTGTCAGCTCTAATGGCCGTTCGTTAACTATTGAGTGACAGGCTGAATTTACGACGTATCGAAAAGCATCATTAATTCACGTTCCTATAGAGTACAGAGCATTGAAAGGCTTTGTCTCACACATGGTTTTCCGAAATTGCAGCTATATAGCGATTCGGATTCACTTAAAATTTAATTCAGTGATACAGTATAATGTAACGCAATCAATTTTAGTTCAATTATCTGACACATGATCAAAATTTCAGCTCAATCTATCAATCAACACTCCCGCTGTGTGACG
The DNA here is from genome assembly GCA_023279145.1 of Glomeris maerens. NCBI lineage: Eukaryota > Metazoa > Arthropoda > Diplopoda > Glomerida > Glomeridae > Glomeris > Glomeris maerens. The sequence goes on along the minus strand of WWPM01002819.1, from coordinate 55,024 downwards.
TCATATTCATTGTTCAAAAATCTTGCAATACGATTATTTCATTCAACGCTTCCTAAATAATTTTGGATTGCCTAGCTGCACAAGTTCATTAAATTAATGTAAAATTATAGCAAGTGTCGTGTACTTTATTACCAGAGTCAATAATATTATCATTGTTGCGAAAATTCTTGTAACAGTTTCTGTGCACCATAACGTTTTGCTTTGTGTAAATTTTTAATTAAAATTCCGTCTTCCAAACTGAACACCATTACAAAAAATATTATCGCAATAGCAGGCTATTGAAATGTAAGCAACATGCTGTGAATAACAGACTGTTGATCCTAGCACTGCAACTGTTAAATTACACCTAATGGCGATGGTGCTCCACTGTAGTCGTGAGCTTTTTTCTTGTCATTAATATGACGTCACGCAGCGGGCGCGTTGATTGATCGATTGAGCTGAAATTTTGTATTAAGATGTTAAATGTACTCAAATATATATTGTCGCCAAATTTGGAGAAGTTCTATAAAGGTTTCGAAGTTATTAGCAATTACAAATGTGGTCTTTTTTTTTGGGGGGGGGGTGGGGAACAACGAAACTGTAGAGTACATTAAAAGAGAAGCTAGTAAACAGTGAATGAAATATGCAGATGAACGAGTCATTTGCTAAGAAAATACAGTATCAACATTGGACTTCCAAGGATCTTACGACGTATGAAGGAAATTTGACATTCTGCAGTCATTGCAAGGAAACTGACATGTATGCCAGACGCACATAGGCGTGAATGATACGTTACGTGAAACATACAAAAATTTAAAAATTTAGTGTAAGTCGGGTGAACAAAATACAAAAAACCAGGAGGAGTACAGCAGAAATCGATGTCCGATTTATGTCAATGTTAATTATGCTGCACATTTATAACATAAAATGTTAATATTCGTCAGAAATTGTCTTCAAGTTGTTGCTTACAAGACACAAAGAAAACTAATTTTAAATGCGCACAGTTTGCTAAACACAGTTTTCGATTAATTAATAACCATAATATCATTAAAAAATTAAGACTCGGCCATTTAAGGAATTTTAAACAGATGTACATGATTATGCGCATCAAATGCAAGACTTCGCTTTATAATCTCTGCTTACAGATCGAAGAAGGCGAATGAAAGGTAGGGATATGCTTAATTATTATATCGTAATTCCGCCCCTCCCACTAGGTAGACCCTATGTATGAAGCCCAAATCTCCACAACGGTCTTTCTATTTACGTTATTCTCCAAAAAGGTAACAAATCAGCGAAACATTTGCTTTAAATGTAGGCAAGTAAGTGTGTATAAAAGACTGCAATAAACCACAATGATTTAAACATACAAGTGTGTAGGCCAGAGTTTGTCCATATATGGCTTTTTCTCTGGTCTATTCCAAACGGTCTTAATTAAGATGGAAACCTATTGTTTTTACTTAGCATGGTTCTGATCTCTGGACAGAGTTGGCTTTAACGCACAGTGCAAGGGCTGAATAGCAGGAGACTTCACACATTGTGCTCTTCTAAAAAAAAAACACTGAACTAACAAAGTGGTCATAAGCGTCTAGTGGTGTTACTACTCAGCATGTGGTCACTTTCTCAAGCTGTACTGTAATTGCAAAATAGGGGGATGTATAATATATCTTTAATAACTTTAACTGGCGTTCAAAGCGCATTTTAATTAACTTTCCTTTTAAACAGAAAGAATACAACAAACTGTTTTCCCATTCTGAATTTTTAATTTATAGCCGATTGTTTATCCGCGCATATACTGCTAGATATTAATACATGCAAAGTTTGTGTGAATGGCATAACATACCGGAAGTGAGACATTTATCAAGTACCTCTGGAGAACAAGAATAAAAAAGTTAACACCTAAGAGAGTGGAAATCGTGGTCTGCAATGTCGGCGGCTATCCGATTTCGCACTGCTAAGAACGAAGGATTCGTCTCGGTTCGCAAGACAAGATCGTTCGTCATCTTCAGACACCATAGCAACCTGAATGTGGACAAGGTCCGCAGGGCAGAAGCTGCGTCGACTCGCAGCAAGTCACACAAATTACCCGCAACCATTATTACCAAATTTGCACATAGAGCTGACGCTAATCGAATCAAACAGCGTAGTAAAAAAATAATTAATGATAATTTAATCAAAACATAAAGCGAAGGCATTACACACAAAATTGTGTAATATTATACTCGTTTTGATTGACGGACAATTCTCCAAATAGAGAGAGAGAGACAAGTTCAGGGATGGCATCACTAAATCAGTTGCACCTATTACATTGTTGGTAATATTTTTGAGTGATGGGTAAGCTCACTTTCATTTGACAGTTTCCTCTTATGGGTTTCTTGCAGAGTGAATTCATACGTCACAAAACTGCATTGTCAGAGATTCTCGACCACATACTTTTTCTTGATTTATCAAGCGTTGCATGCCAAACCCGTACATTTGATGTCCTTTCCAATTTAACAACTGAAATTTGAAAAATACATATACTATTTGCAATTGTTATATAGGATGCGAAAAAGGAGAACATTTACATCTTTACAAAATGATTGCCTTCATTAATGTATCCAAATATTAATGAAATCAATGCTATACAAATTCTTTAGTGCAACACCAATTCTTTCCCGATTTAGGTTTAATGCATAAGGTTAAGGTACCTAACCATTATCAAAAATCGATCAATAAGCCACTTGTAATAATTTCTGGAATTTTTGTTTAATATTAATTTTTTATTATTAATCATCCCAGTTTTAAATAATGAATTTTTTCATCAGAAAACATTATAGATTTATGGCAAAATGACGATCGACTATCCTTTTATTTGAACAACAATGGTCGAATATAAGATTGAAAAATAACATATATTTTCACGAACGAAATGGAAATATACTAACAAATGCCTTTTGATATTAATTGTAAATAAAACTATGATTTTCTGCCTTCCTTGCATAATTCCTATGGATCCTTCTTTAATTCTCAGGGCAGTAATTTTCCTTTCACTTAACCTCTCTGCTTAGAAATTTAAGCCTGCTGTTATAATTGTAACAAACTGATTAGCTACCCTGGTTATTCATATTGTCTAGATTTTGCTTTCACAACGGAACACTACCACACTGCGTCTATCTGTCGCTGCTAATCAAGTTGCCATCGAGCTACTACGGTGGTGCAGTGTGCATGACGAAGACAACTGACGTTAATTTGGGAAAAGGAAACGCAAAGCCAGTTTGGCAGTGAAGCCAAGAGAGGACACGGTGGGAAATGTTTTTCTTCCTGTTGGGCCAATTAGACCAGGGCCGTTAACCAGGAACAAGGGAACAACGCCAATTATCGGCAAGTCCGGATTTGCAGGGACTAAACGCCACAAATTACTAATCACGCCAGAGAGCCAAGCAGTTTGGGTGCTGCTGAAAAGGGGATGAACTGTGTCGACAAAATGTCCCATGAATATGGAAATTGTCCTCCGATATTCCGTAACGACGCGGCATATCAGCTGGAATCCCAAATTTGTCATTCACATCACGCAATTCCGAGCCAAACCGCCAATAAGCCAACCCAGAGAGTGTGACATGGCACGCAGTAGAAATTAAAGTGAAGCAGGAAACCAAAGAAAAGTCTATACCAGTCGACAAAGATGGCGATCACGATGGTGATGGCGGTGGTGATGATGATGATGATGATGATGATGATGATGATGATGATAAAAATGACGATGGTGAATTCCGGGTATTGAAGACATGGTTTTGGTCGAATTCCGCAAAGCCAAAGAGAGAAAGATGACGGGGATCGATAAAACTCGCCAACTTTGAGCCAAGCCCCGTTTTCACACCGGACAATAGCTGGCCAGTAATCGATTAAAAAGAGCAGAACTGCAGTATGATGACAATTTCCAATTTCGTTCTGTAAACTTTTTCTAAGGCCTTAAAACCAACGAGAATTTGTTGGCCATCAGTCTATTGTATTCAGACTGAATCGCACAGCAAGCATGTTGAGACCGCTCCTTTTGCTACAAATTCTTGAAGCAAGACCGAATAAAAGAAGTAATCACAGCAATCCGTACTTCGCAACCAATAATCTTGCTGCACAAAGCATTCATTATCCAAGCACAACTACCAGTACACTCCATAAACAAGCCTTGGATGAACTCTGAAATTACAAGCCCACAGTTTCTATATCAATACTCTAGAACACGCTGAAAATATTTTTCGTCTTATCAGGCATTCCAGAAACTACATTATCGATTTTCATTGGTTGCCTCACCAAGTAGACCTACGCGTACGTCTGAAACCACTATGAAACGATTACTCGAGTAGACATGCGATACGAATGGTGCCCATGTTGTCCTTAACCGTTATATTTACTAGATTTCACTATAAGTTATGAATTCCGCTATTAATCTTACTTTTTCAGAAAACGAAAATTATTTTTGGTGGCGCAAAATCTCATTAACTGTGTTGTGACCGACATTAACACGACGATTTGAAGAAAAAAAGTGTTGATCATCAACGTGCATTTGCTGTTTAATACTATTTATCTTTGTAATTAGTACAGAAACCACACGCGTTGTCCTTCCATGGAAGTACCCTACGTACTTAGTATTCTTGGCCAAGTTAACAATCTTTTTCTGGCTACTCAAAATTTAAACAGGAGGTGAAAATTAAAATCTGGTTTAATCAGTAATAATCCTTTTGTGATGTCACGCTCTGCTATAGAATCAATACGAGCATAATGGAAGGCCATATCGAGCAAAGCTAATGTTCGCATAATATAAGGCTTGCAAAGATTGCAAGCGTTTTGTTATAAAATTTGCAATTCCGACGAAATCAACAAGGAAGTTACCATTTTTTCGAATAAAATGGATTTATTGTCAATTCCTTTTCAATTGTACAAACGTTTTGACCATGCATGCAAGGCTTCATCATCTATCGAAAAGATTCTAGCAAATAGACTTATATTTAAATTATTTATATTTTTCATGTCTCCTCACGCTGAAAAACCAATTTCCTGACTATTTGTGCACAGCAAAAGTCACGGTGATTTCAAATGTTTCGCGTGGTGAATGGACGCAAATCGATATTTAATAAATCCTACCTAGAACGGTGAGCTTGTACACAGCAACAGTAGGACAGCTGTCCTGCACCCTTAGATAGGTGACTTCACATCGATAGGTTCCATCGTCCCAAATGTCGGCATTTGAAATGTGCAAGTGTGGCGGTGTGGCATTACGCAGGAATGTCACCCTTGACGATGGACTGGCGAAATCCCCTTCAGCTCTGTCGATTTTGGCAGCTTCACTGAAGAGGTACACCCTCTGTTCCGATTTGTACCATTTTATGCTATGTACCCTCCCACAGGAAGAATTGCTTGCTTCACACGGCATTGTCACCGAATCGCCTACAAGCACAGCAATGAACACGGTGTCATGGGGCCCTGGAAGTAAACAAAATTGCAATTGCGAATTAGCAATATCAAATAAGAGTGCATACATTCAGAAATATATCACATGAAACTATGTGGTTTAATGTATGGAATCTACGAAATACGGTTTTAGATTTTTTCAGGAAATGCCGGTTTTCGTGGATTCCATTCAATGCGGACGAATGAAGACCCATCTTAAAAATTAGACAACGATATGCGATCTGAAATATCGTTCTTAATAACTTTGCCTCGGTTAAATGCGTAATGAAAAACTAAAAGGCAAAGACCTAGCAACATCTATGGAAATCAAAATGAATCTTTCGAATTTCCCTTTCAAAATAATAGGCATTTTTTTAGTTATTTAGTTTTGAAATTTTAAGTTTTGGGTATACTTATGTGGACACCCTGTATACTGCATCAATTGTGAAAACTATTCGAAAATAACAAGATAAATTACTCGTAGTAACTCTTAGTAATATGAAAAATTTACAGGACAGAATATGTATTGGGCAACGAAGCTTATGTTTAAAAATTAAAAAGACATCTAAATGTTATAAATTCAGAGCGTGTGCTTCATATCACATCACATTAAATTAATAATTCATAGGTGGAACAACGCAACCCCATCTTAGTGGTGGACTTGGGTCATCTGTCACATTAGTATATGGGCTACGTACGTGTCAACTCGTATAGCTAATGCAGAAAAGATGAAACACACACAGAAAACAAAGTTTAAAACTACCAACAGAAATTTGAAAATGCAACATGCGATTTTGTTACTCGGTTCCGGGCAGCATTAAAAAACTATACCTCCATGACGAATCTTAGTCATACTTTTTAAATTGCATTTAAAGTCATTTTCGTAAATATCAAATAGCTGAATTAAAATCATAATTTATTCACTATGCACATCAAAAAAATTACATTTCGTCAGAATGCTAATTTTCAGAGATGCCCTTATACTATTAATATAACAACGTCAATTTGCAGCAAATTTAACAAACCGTAGTTTACATAGTTCACAATTTCCGCTGAAATACAAGACGAAACATTGTAACGGAGAAATAGCAGGATATCAAAAAGAATTTCATCTCTGGGGGAATTGATTTCAACCCGTGAATGAAATAACGAGCATCGCAGATTTCATTGCGACGTTAGCTAATGAAACAGTAAGTTACAATCAATATCAAATCAGAGTTCGCTAAACTGCAGCAATTATTTCGAGTGGGTATCTACTTCCACAATCAAATAATTGACCATCAGTTTATTCAATTATTGGTATGTGCAATTCGTATTGAGAAATTTCTCATCGTCGCTATAGCAACTCCTCCAGTTTCCAATGTCATTTCTACCTAGCACAACTGCAAATTATCTTCGCCAATTTAAAATCGATAATCGTTATCATCGCTGTTCACGCGAGTATGCGGCCTTACAATTGTTATGGGAAAGTCTTCACACACTGCTAGAGGAGCAATACAAGAGTGAACAAGTCAAAGAAACGGAGAAAGAAAAGGTCGACACACAGCGACCGCATAGAATCATTTTAGTTGCGGACGAAAGCTTTGCCCGCTCAAGCGGATTATGAGGTGAAAGTTGCACGCTACAAAGAGCACAAATGTGGACACGAAAAAGACAAGGAAACGGAGAAATCTACTTTCAAACTGCAAGCTTAAACAATAAACAACAAGAATTTCTTGCAATCCTCTAATGTAAACAATGACTGTAAGTCTGCTGTGTAATCATTTGCGAGAAGTGGATTCGACGATCCTTCAGCAATTTTTTAAGGAGAAACATTTAAGTTTACCAAGTGCAAAAGGTTTTGCTTCCCTTTCAACGCGATTGCAGTAAATTTCCTCTCAAATATCTCCACCGATTAATATTTATGCCATGGAATTTTTGGAAACATTTCCTGTCTGTGTAAGCTTGTTTATACAGTCTATTTGAGTTGCCTTTAAAGTATGTTTAGTTGGTCTTACTGTCGATTAAACAGCTTTCGCGGTAAGAACCCCCGACGGCGAAGAAAATTAAAGCAAATGCAATATTTATTGTGGTAAATGCGATATTGAAGATGAACTGCCAGGCATCAAGGTGCCCCGATATATTTGCCACATAAATAGAAGCGATGTTAATAAATCAATTGGCACCTTAAAAATATTACAGAAAAATACGATTTCATATTTACAAGCATTGCACAGTCTGAGATCTTGTCTGTGATTAGTTTTTGGTATGCCAGGATCCTGCCCCCGCCTAGCTTTCACATTCGACAACAATCAAATTTTAACCATTCGTAAGATTTCATATTCCAGTTCACAAATTTGTTACATGAATTTGTTTCACTATAAATCTACAAATTGTTGGATAATTTCAAAGTTTCTAGTAGAGCTAAATAAACAATAAATTGTGAACTTTTGATGGCGCCATGCACTTTTCCAAGTAGTGTGACTGTTGCTAATTTTTGCATGTTATGAAAGTGGAATTCGGATTAGTATCCCTGAAGGAGACAACCAATATTATCAACAACAAAATGTTCTGGATAATCCGTCGTCAACTTCTATTTCATGAATTTACTCGCAAGTTCAGTCATCACTGCACTTTCTTGTGTCACAAAATTACCCAATCAAGGATTAGAATTATACAGGGCGTTTCCGAACTCGATGGACAAACTGAGAGGGTATATTCCCTGCATAAAAAGAAGACAAAGTTCCTATGAACCCATGTCCCCAATCGCTTAGATTTTTAAGCAGCACATACATAAATTGTGACATCCATAATTAATACTCCCCACATCTTTCCACTGATCATTTATTAAGGACTCGCATGCGTTCCTAATAAAGATGTGGGGAGCATGAATTATGGATGTCATATTTTATGTAGGTGCTGCTTAAAAACCTAAGCGTTTGGGCACATGGGTTTATAGGAACTTTTTGTCTAGTTTTTATGCAGGGAATACACCCTGCAAGTTTGTCTACCGAGTTCGGAAACACCCTGTATATTATATGTATACGCAATCAAATCATAGCATTGATTATGTTAACCAAAACTTTTCACAAGCTTTTTAGAAAAATTGGAAATACAAGTTTAAATAAACGGTAAGGCATTGCAGGTTGCAGTTTTTAGCATACTGTATGTACATTTGCCACATTCGACCTCTTCACGGTAAGCACGATCAAATTTCTTAAACTGAAACAAAGTGCGCCTCAACTTTAATTCGAATTCACGTATGCTACCAAGCTTTAATGCAGCAAGATAATACGATATACAAAACAGACGAAGGGATCGAATTTGGTGCTCGGACCAACCATGTCGTGGGATAAAATTTAACATTACCTGTACAAAAAGACGACATAAATTTCTAGTGAAGAGAATGAAAAATAGCACAAGATTGACGAAGCGGTTGCATTTTCTTGGGTTGGTTTTTCTTCCAAAAACCTTATAGTAACTGCAAACCTGAATATTTGTCCTATACTGAAAACAAAGCGCCTGATCTGCGCATGTAGAATTAATTATTTATCAACGAATTCCTCAGGCAACATTTAACCACGACCACTCATAAGTTGTCAAGTGAACAAAATTTAGCAATGCCCAGGCAACGTGCGGATTAGATGTGAACAAGCTAGGTACTGTCTATCAACAGCCTGGTACCGCAAATGGGAACTTTTCACTGATAAGCTTTAATTAATGAAAAGCCATGCACTTCATGGACTTACGTAAAAATTAAAAAAACAGTTAACGAACTTTATCATAGCCACATGTATAAACACGAGAGAAGAATTGTGTCAAAAATCTCGACTTTCCCTGGTAGAGACTAACCATATTAAATGGATGATTCGGTTACCAACGTTTGAACTTGACGGTTAAAATCTTTGTCAATTTGATATGAAACGAACATGCGCAAAAAAGGTAAGCATAAAGCCAACATCTTGAACGAAATTTATGGATTTGGTTTTACATTTTCCAATTGGAACTAAAGCCTCTAAATTTTGCGTTTCCTCGACAGGAAAATTATAACGGCGTATGTCGAAAACGAAATTGAAAGTCCCTGGCTGCATCATGCACTTGTCTGGTAAAATATATTGCATGCGGTGTATTGTATACCATTTATATTTATGAATGGTACACCCATAATGTTGCAAAACCCTCTATATTCAACGTATGCAAAACGATCATTTACTTCCGGGTGGGTATGAGAAAAAACAAAACAATAAACTTTCAAATTTTCTGAATAAATGCACATATAGGCATGTACAAATTGTCAACAGCAATCATAAAACGTATGACCAAAGCACGCTTCATAGATAAAACAGAACTTTGATGCACATAGTTCGATATAATTCCATTCTGGAGTAAGTTCCTGACACGTCAAAAACTATAGGCAATAAATTCAATTAACATACAAGCCCTATAATAATGGAAGGTCAGTGAAATAAACTGTCATCTTTCTGTATGAATATGCAATGTCTATATAATTAGGTAAAATCCCACTAACTACATAGTAAGCAGCTGAAATTAGCAACGTGTTTATTTTTTTAATTTGTTCAGCAAGTATAGTAATACACCACATTATATCTGACAATTCACATAGTCTATATTTAAATAATCATGCGAAAATACATCAGGCGAGTATGATTTTTTTTATTTCAGGATTTCTAGATTGCCGCCTACATAGTATTTCGACTAGAAATGTATTTTGGGAACATAATCTTCCTATCAATCATTTACTCCTTTTGCAAATAAGCAATTTCTTAATGGCACAAATATAGGAGTAGCACGCGTTGCAACACAGCAGAACTGCAATCTCAGATCGCAATACTTTTTCACTACTGCGTAAAAGCCCCATCCTCAATCTCGCCGCAACTAATTTTGTCTAGCTATACACACATATCTACACAATCCCCGGAGGAAAAAAAATTCCCAATAGCAGCGCATACATATATTCTTGTTCCCCTAATAATTCCTTTCACCTTGCCTGGCTCATCTTGTCATCATATCTCTTCTCACTTATTCTGCTCGCATTTTTAATATAGTAAACTGACGCTACACACATATATGCAGTAATCTGAAATGATTTCCTCACAAAACTTTCATATAATTTTCCAATAGCCCAAGTCAACGGGTGTTCGCAAAATCAATTCGGCTTTCCTTTGTCCCACGTGAAAGCAATTCCTTTCAATCAAATTTAATATTGGCGCAATATCTGCCTACAAAGCCATCTCAATAAACCTTGGCGGAATACAGGCCTAGAAATTATTTGAGCGAGCTTGAATGATACTTTGGGATATACGCGTATCATAATGGTGTATTGCGACTTCCTCATATTGGCCAAGTCAAAATATTGATAATGTGCAACAATTTCACACGACTAACTTCTATTTTGTATTGTTACCGATATATTCTTGCGGATATAAGAAAAAGCGCGTATATAAGGTAGCGAAATCAGACGTACAGAATTTCGTATATAAATTAGGAAAAAATTATTACGACTGCATTTTAATAAAGCGAGCAAGCAGAAAAAAAAATCAAATGAAATTTTTAGAAAATTATACATATATACGTACTATACTTTAATGATGCAAATCATTGTGTCAATTGCATTAAACAAATGAGAATGAGGTCTGGCACAAGACAATAAATTGTTCTTCCATAATTTTAGCTTTGAAATTTAAAACTTACAGTAAATGAGATACATAAAGCTTCTACCCTAACCCAGGGGTTGGGGACACGAGGTAAACACGGAAATCTCAGGAGGGAGTATTAAAGGCTCATTGTAATTATCCATGTCATTATAGTTTAAAACAAAATAGTTGGGACAGTTTCTTATTCTTGCCTTTCCAGATCTAAGGGGGAGGGGTAATATCGTTTTACGCAAATACTGCAATACGTCGTCTGTGTTTGTACGCCTAGGATTTCAAACCGCATATATCGTAAGTCAACATCTGGTTGCTCATTTGAAACATGATCTTCGGATTAAAAATAAGTTGGATGCAAGACGTATTCATTTACGAGCCATTAAAAACGTGAAGAGTATGAATATTTTAAGCAAGTTTTTCTTATATACGACAGAAAATACTGCTCTCAGGCGGGATATAAACGGAGGGAGAGAGAGAGAAAATATTATGCTTGAAATTTTTTGAATGCATCTTAAATTCAGCAATGAATAAAAAGTATTGACATTTTACCTATTTGTTAAAAGATTAATTGGCATGTACAAATCGAGATAGAATATTAAGTGAGAATTTCGTCACAGTGACCTACAGATTAATTTTACCACCAGCTATACTACTCGGGAAGCATCATCGTCTAACAGACTATTCAGAAACAAATGAACGAGTGCAGAATCTTGACCAAAACGCAAAACAAAAAAGTCTATTCAATGCGAATGCGATCAAGCAATCATCGAGATTCGTCATGCGCATTGCAAACGTACATGCTTTTCTGACTCGCATCTGCATCTAGTGTCTTCTTGTAGTCCTGAGGGAAATTTCTCTAAAATCCTGAAAGAACCCATTTGAAATAATTGACCTGAAAATGGATCGATGTTATTACATATTGAGGCTAAATGGCCCGAGTGAATGTTTTGCTAATCTTGAGGAGAAATCAGTTTGATTAATGATGGAAAAAGACCACGAAGTAGCAACCGCACCTAAATATTACACACATTGCATCCGCGCCCAACTTGCCTAAAACAGTCCAACAAAAACGTAATAGATGGCACCATGGGGGAGAACAACTTATTACCTGTCATCACGAGAGCACAAAGGGTACTGAAAAAGGTGCTGGGAGGAAGAAAAAGTTGCTTGAGTAAACACAACGCACCAAGTAATTAGCAGCCCAAAATTCAGAAAGGCGTTCCCGGATGAATGAACACAATTTCTGAAGGGAATGTCATAAAATTATGTCCCAAGTGAATAGCATATCGCGAGAGATTGCAAAAAGAAGTAACAGCCAAAGTTAGCTCCAAGTAATTCAACAACTACATATGTATATTCGTTACGAGTATCTCTGCTTGGACAGAAATCAATTTGGCTAACAATTTTGACAGAAAAACATTTTGAATTAAATATGCTAAACTTGATTTTTTTTGTAACAGTTACGATCATTAGGATATAATTTATATGCAATGTGCTACAGTTTTCACTTTTCACCAGACGTATTAATTCACTTCATAGTTTTCTGGAAACCCTCGCGCGCAAGTATTTATAAATTAGAAGTTCAGTGTTTGAAAGGAGCTAGTCGAAACCTGATAAGTGCACAAACCGCATAAATGCACACATTCTCGATGCCTTGAACTTTTGCTATACGTTTTCCATGTTAAGTGTAACCTGATAAGTGCAAACCGGATAAGTTCACAAACCGGATAGGTGCACATGTTTGGAGAGCCCCGTGCCCAACATTTGCATGCAATTATGACTTTTTAAGAGCACATGGCCAGGCCAACTTTAAAAAAAAGACATTCCTTATTATCTGGCTTCTCCCTATAGCCTCACTGTACAGAATGTTGACACTTGCCACTAGTCATGCAAGGCCTATGCAGCAAGGCTATATGGAGGGGCCTGCTATTATTAGGAATAAACATTGGACCAGTTTTGCAATAATTATGTGAGTATGTTGTACAAAAAAAATCCGATTACTACAAGTGACTATTGTACTCCTTGTCAAATGATTTCATGTTTAGACACTTGTTTATATAATGACAATAAAAGCTTAGTGAATTTGAGAAAAAACGGCTGAAGGGCACAAACTGTATTATGTTTTACACAAAAAGGTTACAAATTTTTAATTGACACAATTTGCTACCGCATTTGTTATCTCAAGCCATGAGTCTGGCCTTTGACATGCACTTGATAAAACGGTTCTAGTTGATGCTTCTTTATAAAATAAAAAATATACTTTTTGCATTGAAAATGAAACTCTGCATATTACAGCCAAGAAAAATGGCAGGTCAAGCTAGATTTTTCAGATCGATATTTTGGAAAACCTGCATTTATTCATCCCTTTAAGAAATATATTCAATCCCCAAGAGAAACTGTAAGAGGTCTGGTCAGCAAATTGGTCACTCGAATTGCACTCCGTCGGACCCTAAGCGATCTATAATGCCCATAATACCCTACAGTATGGCCATATTGCGTCCAACTGAAAATAATCTAATTTTTTCTATGAAAAGGGAGAAGGCAGCTAGGCAGTAGTTGGCGTAGACGCAAATAATTATGCACTTTATACAATCAAGTTGGAACACCAGAAAATGCGATAACGTCATAGGTTTCACATTGGTATGTAGAACTGCTGACCAAATTATAAGTAAGAGTATGGGTATACATACGAGCACATTCCTTCATATTCGATCAACAAATGACGAAACGCAATTAATAACGAGAATTTCCAGCTTCGATCGAGTTCAGAAAGCTTGTCATTATTAATTCCTTAGGAAAACCACAACAAACGCCGAGTATAAACATTGACTAAGTTAATAATGAATGAATTGCCCAAAACTTAAACCATCACTGGTAGTTGCCACTCTTGTCTTCTTTCAACCAAAATACAATTTATCTTCCATTATTTATTCAGTGTACAGTACATTGTAATTTTGGAAGATTAAAGTGCAAGTACCAGGGCCTTGTTAAAACATTACAGGACAATATTGAAACAGCACTAATATTTAACTGTTAAGAGTTTTAACAACTTCATTGAATGTTCGGCTGTACCTGCCCGACATCCCATTTAATTTTAAATATTGAAGATCGTTCTTTGTTGCAGCGATTACCATTCCTATTGAAAGAGACAATCGTATACATCTTACAAGAGTGTGCATGCTGAATAAAGTTTCCCTGTACACGCAATCAACTATAGTTAAAGTGGCACCACAAACACGAGTTGCAAGATGGGTAGGTCAACATTGTGATTTGCAAAAATTCCACTCCAATATAAGGTATGACTAAATGCAAATTCCCCAAGTCAAAAATTTGTAAATTTCAGCAAATCTGTTGAAACTAGTACAGTAGCATTTCACATTATCCTAAACTGTCGCGTGGATACCCGAAACCTGGTAGTAGTGTGCTTAATTTTCTTGTCTTCAGAATTAAATTTCATGTCGATGACAATCTGCTGAAAGAGCGTCATCGTACAATAATCTCCCAAATTATTGTTAACGTTTTCTGTGGAGTGAATTCTATTTAGAATGCAAATTTCATTTTCAGTTTTGATCCAATTCCTTGTAAAATAACGTCTACTCAACTGGAATGTACGTATATTCACAAAGTAATATGCATGCATGTCTAACATTTGCAAAGTCTCGCATCATGTTTATTAGTTGATAAAATTTATGGAATTTTAAAAACACTTTCAGTAAACGTGCAATTTTACCAAATATTACTACACCTTATATACTCTCTCGTAACTTCGCCGCTTTACACACAATTCAGCGTGGCTTTAGTTTCCTTCGCCCCATACCATGGTCTCATCGGATAGAACAAGGCCATGGATTTTCTCGCAGGTCGCTTTTCCAAATTAAATTAAGGGAATGGCAATTATCGGGAATGATCAAATTAGTGACAATATCACTGGACAGGCATTTATAACAATATGTTGGCGCCATATGTCCTATTCCAAAGGCGCCATATCCGATAAAATCGGATACCACCAGTCGCTTGGAAATCAATGTCACCAAAACCACGCTGATCATTTACAAAACTTCCATATTTCAAAGCCAATTAAATTACATTGCACAGAGACGATAAAGAAACTACGTATACCTACGGGTAATTTTAGCAGAATATTTTTTTTTTTTGTAATTTGGGTGTTATAATAAACAAACACGTTATATGAGGTTGACAGTCTGGTAGGTTCCTTATTAAATGCATCGAAGTGAATAATCAGAAAACAAAGTTTCAGAAATCAACATCTTGTACGCATGCACGTTGTGTGTAAAACGAAATGTAGTTTACACACTCCAGGAAACCTCAAATCTTTTCCAAATTCATAGTTTTAGAGGCAAGTCTAGGAGTATACTCGGTATAAAAAACAAGACTAGGCAGGCACGTGCGTAAAATACTGTTGTGCGTGTCCTCGGAGAAGCCTTGATTTTTTTTTTACTCTTCTCGGCTGATTCAAACATAGAAGACGTCAAGTTCATGCCAGACTACACTCGGTACTCATCTTTATTGAAACGCTCTCAACTTGGAGATTTTGCAGCCAAAATTATTAACGGTGAGGAAAAAGTGCATTATTGAAATTTTTCTTCGCAATTTTATACTCTTTTTTTACAATGCGTGAACGACTCGCATTATGAAGGAATAATTTCATTCGATGGATAAAGGGATCAAAACTATGGAAAACCTTCCTTTGGGTTTACAAATAATGCCCAAAGGAGTGGTTATTATTAAAGGAAAGAGCGGCAGCAACGTTCTACAAGCACAAAATATGTTATCTATGCATTCAGCTAGTGTTCCCGTAGAAGTTATCCCAAGGCGCAGTTTCAGCAAATTTATTCACTCTGCAAGCGAAAGACAAGCACTTATTCGACTGAAGACAATCGCGTTACTTGCAGATTACCACAAAAAAAATCTTCATCGCATAAAAGTTGGCGGAAAAAATTGAACAAGTTTTAATTGTATTCTCCTCTGGTGCAAATTTACAACTAATATAATATAACTTGCACGTGGGCACGAATCTCGTTTCAAAGCCGTTTCTGCTGTAATTTTGTCGGATAGAAGTTAATTTACATAATTTTTACGATGCTTTTGGGTAAGGAGACGAATCGCTCATTTCGTAAGAAGGCTGGAAGATGCGCCCGCTACTGTCAAAACAAACAAGTTACTGACGCATTTTATTGGCACTCTCCCGTCTTTTCGTGCTCGTCTTTTTCGCTTTTTCCATGCCCGACCTACTTCGAGATATTTTCTCCTTTCTCTTCGTCTTCTTGTCCCAAACCCTCTTTTCTTTCTTTTGCTCGTCTTAACGATCGCAATGCATGCAAGCGAATGAAAGCTGTGTGGCATTCATGCCGTCGATCAGTACTCGCAATCGTCTTGTAATCCCAAATCGACAAACATGTATCAAACCTCCGACATAATCCCCACGTTCGTGCGCCATGAAATGTTGTACACCTACAGACACATTTTTGAAGTCCTATTTTTATGTCTAAACTTTTAAAAGTTACTCATCTATGCGTGCAACCCATGCAGTAGTTGAACTAGGAAATACCAATTATACAGGGTGTTTCTTTTATGATGCAACAATGGACAGCGAGATTTGCCCAGTTTGCAGTTTTCCCAACATGGCTCCGCAAGCGCAATTGAACAAATTATCGTTAGAAATGGGGAGGGGGGGAATATTATTGGATTTTATTGCCCACATAATAATGGCACGCGAGTGGCCTTCATCTCGCGAGTGGAAGTGATGAACACTTGCTTTCTTGAGATGAAACAACATGGAAAGAAATTTCTCTAGCCTAAATGAATCCCAATGTTATACCAGTTCGTGTTCAAAGTGACCGCCGTTATTCGCCACAGTGGTACAGCCGGTCTGCAAAAGCTGCTCGGACATTTGTAAGAGCGTCAGGTGTAATTCAGCGACATTCGGCAATTATGTGGTAACGTAATTCATCAATAGAAACGCAGTGGTGCCATGTTGGGAAAACTTCAAACTGAGCAAATCTCGTTGTCCATTGTTGCGTCATAAAAGAAACACCCTGTTTTCGATCATCTTGGCCATATTGCAGGGAAGATCAACAAATGGCCGCATATTCAGAATGAAAGAAAACGCCTATTATAACAAATTTTTAATAATTATTGGCATTATAAATGAAAGCTTATTGGAAGATAATGCGATTTCTTGAGTTTGGACAGCACTCAAAGGGAGCCACGGTCGGGTCAGAGCAACCAGTTACAAACAGTTTCCACGATTATTTCGATCCATGGCCGTTACCATACCACACACACACACACAGGTGAAGCTCCGGATTAACAGCTTGAATTCATAAAGAGAAAATAAAATTATTCCTACGAGCTATTATTGCTAGGGGTTATTTTGACTGCGGGCTATTTTTGCAAGGAGGCTATTTTGTCCACGGGCTATTATGGTGAGGGGCTATTTTGACTGCGGTCTATTAGGGCAAGGAGCTACTTTGGACTATTGTGGCCGGGCTATTCTGACATGGAACCGATGGTGGCAACTTAATTTTGAAGTGTAACTTGGCTTCAAAAGTTTAAATGTTCTTATTATAGGTTTCTGTAATAATTTATCGCTAACGGAACTAGCTAGGGGTATACTCGTCCAGCATTAAATTCAGATTACTCCCAGTCTCCCACACGGAATACTGGTTCCCCCCCATGAATGGCATATACAGTACCACAGAGTACATTGTAAAGGCCGGTTTACACTAGGCAAGTTTTCTTGCTTGCAGATTGGTGTCACACACAGCAATTTCTTGCATGCAAGTGCAACTTGCAAATTTCCATTCGTCTTGCAACCATCACGAATCTGCTCCAATTGTTTGCAAGTATCTTGCACAATGCCGGTTAGATTTGAGAAAAATGGCCCTGAAAGAAATGCGTGATGCAATTCTCCTATCAGCAATATTGCTTGCATATGTTGGAAAATTGTAAATGCAAGTTTTCTTGCCTATAGTGTGACTGAGCCTTAACACAATGCTACCCAATTGCATACTAGTAGGCTTAGCAGCACATACGAGTACAATACACTGTTTAACCAATTTCGCAAGCTCCGCCCACTGAAATTATAAAGCCTCGCCCACCAAAAGTGGAAGCCAGTTTGAGGGATAATCCCATGTTATTAAACGACTGCTCAGACGCCTCAAACATGCCTCTATTTCGAACAGTTTTTTTAAAACCAATAGCGAATAGTACAATGAAATTTGTGAATTAGTTCCAATTGTCTTACCAATGGAGCCACCCCATTTCTCGCTTGGCACCTTGGTGACAGAAGCAACAGCAACTGATATGATGCAATGCTTGGGAAAAGTTACTAAACATAACATGTGTTCTAAAAACATATCCATAACAATGGATATATTAGATATCCATATCGCTCAAACTACCTGAATTGAACCGTTTTTTATAACCCCGATTGTTTAAGTTATAGTTTTAATGGTAAGAATGAAAAGAGCAGCCAAGCTGTTTAACCGATAACAAGCTCAAGTGTCTGCTTATGACATAAACAACAAATGTTTATTTCTTCAAACCATACAACGAATGAATCAGTTGCCAACACACCACGCAAACAAACAATAGACGCTCTTATTACGTGAGCAATGGCAAATTATTCTAACAGGAGGCAAATATGACAGTGCTATAAAAAAAATACCTGAATGACCTTGAAGAAGCAGTTATAAGGTCATGTGGGATGTAATTTTTAGATTGTTTCACGTAATAGTGTATCATCTCTAAACAGGTATAAGGATAAACTAGCAGTTTAAAGTACATTCTTAATCTAGTATTGTTTCAGACTTGTGGTATAACGAAGCGTACAATTTTTTTTGTCTCAAAAGGGTGGTTTCTTGGTATGCGCAAATACTGTAAGATATTTTAATGTATTTTGGTTTCCCCACTGATGCGAGATAGTCTTACAATTCTCTTGACAAGCACTTTACTATATGTTATGTTCGCACAAGTAATATTGAGACTTTTCAAGTATAGCAAAATAATTTCGGCATATTAGAAAAAATACAGCAGGTCATTTAATTTCATGTTGTATAACGAGAATTTTATATTCGTGTCTCAAAGCGAGTTCATTTTTACTCTATTAAAAGCGTGTCTGTCTATGAAAAATTCCCAACCTGTCAACAATCTTTCAAATATAAATATGTCTTAGGGTTTACCTAAAGTAATATTACATGTAAAGCATACTTGTACATACATGAAGTTAGTTTCATAAGGCGAGCATTGAATTTGGGTACACTAAGAAGCAAAAAACCAGTGAGATGTCAAATTACACGCAGCTATATCCAAAGTGGTATTCCGAAACTATTGGCGAAATGAATTCCTACCTTATGCAAAACGTATTGAAAACCGCCGAGGATCACTGACTTCTCTTTGCCTTTATATGTTACGTACATCGCCAAACAGCAGTTTACTCAACCACTACGAGTCCAAAATGCCGAATTAAATATTAGTTATTAACAGGAACTGATTTACATCAGACACGTCAATTTCATATGCCATCCGCCAAGAAGATAAACCATCATGTCCACATTATATCGATCCTCTAATAACGAAGCCAGATTGTTTTCGGCAATTATGAACGCTTTACCTGCAAGCTAACTTGTCTTTTTGAAGTGCGAGACGGCTTCTGCAAGGCAGACTTGAACTTTTACTTAATGAGCGGTGGTCAACTGAATTAAAACAGGTCTGCGCTTATTACATCAGTTATTGAAAGTTTGTACTTTTTCTGAAGTTTGCAAATACAGCTAATTATTTCATGATCATGATGCAACTCGTACAAGCTTTGTGTTGCGCAAAAACCAGCGATAAAAGAAACGCGATATTGAATAATAAATGAAACGGGAGCGAAGTCCAGTTCATCTATACCATACAGATTTATTGGCAACGTTTCAAATGGCATCCACGGTAAAATTAAAATTCCGCAACAGGTAGAGCAAAGAAACGTTTAAAAGTTATACTTAAACATGAACGTCATGATAGGTTTGGTATTAGCATTATTTTAAATTTGCTAATAGAAAAGGGTAACGCACGAGTATTTTTAATATTTGATATTTAATGAAGTAGATTATCACAGTGAAGCATGATCGGTTTTATAAACTGTTTAATAAATCGTAAAGCATGAAATGTGCAACCGGCATGAAATGTGCAACCGACATGAAATATTTTACACAGCAAACAATGAATGAATGTCTTCATATTTTGAAAAAACGGCTACGCTACTCTGGTACTTCATCCATGCGAGAATGTGTATTTTTCGGCTTTTCAAAATATAGCCGATAGCATAAGCAGAATATACTGTTGACAAGCAATTTTTTTTAGAATTGTAAAAATGTCATACATAACATACAAAATCTAAGAAACCAATATTGTGCAACATCCCTTCGTTTGTGACAATTGAACGGCATATTTTAATGTCGTCTAATCATACAGAAATACGAGGCCATTGTACAAATTGTAGTGAAAAACAGTCTTTTAATTAAAATTTGAAGCAAATTTAAATATTACAGTTTACGCTACTCGTACTTGGAAATCATTTGCAGCTCGCGCTTAAAAGACTTTCGCCTCTTGAAAAATAAGAACTGTTAAGAACTTTGAAGCACTGATGAATGAAAAAATATTCAACCGATTCTATAGGGGTTGCCAAATTTTTGATTTCAAAAAATTCAGCTGCCGTTTCAATTCAAAACACTTTCAAGTCTACCTGATCTTGGTTCTAGCAATATTGGACTATCTGTACGGACTTTCTGCGGGCAAAGTTTTATCCATTAACCACATTTAACACGGCTCAATGGAACACAATCCGAATGTGTCATATTCCTTCGAATTTCAAACCAAATAATATCAATAGATTCCCATACAAATGACTTAAATTTGTTTTTAAGCAAAACCGATATTGGAAGTCAACTACCTTAGCCTTTTAAACAATATTAATAAAATCTGGGAGCCCCAAATCTGGATACATTTAGTACGGAATTTCAGATAGGCACAAATTGTTTGTGGTAATGCATGTAGTATTACATAAGCAATTGACGTCGCTCACCAACAACGGAAACTGTAGCACTTGCCACGATGAACAACAGCGTAACCATTGTAGCAGTCAACGTGACCAAAGAGGTCGCCGGAGTTTGGTAAGCAAATGGCCCCATGCCCGCCTAATATCACCGTCTGGAATGCATGGATGTCCAAAACTCTGCCTTTACTACAGGCACACAGGTTTGACTTGTTGGTGGTCGTAAAATCCACCGGGTAAAACTGACTATGTGAACAGATAACCTCAGTCAACTGAATGCATAGCCTTGAGGTTCGGCTTCACCACCGCGAACCAAACTCGGAGTGCAACTGATTCTGCGAGAGAGATTCAAGACGTAGTTATAGTTGGCGGCGCCTCTGCGGCGCCTCCATGCGGCCTTTGAAAATACTACACAGGTCGATGTTTGTTACAGAGTCAAAGCAGATTTGTTACGCATATGCTGTTGCGCAATATTGAATGAATTAAAAAGAAGTTCCTGCTACGCATGATATACAGTACTTGCAGAGCAATGACACATACTCCTTATAGTGGCAAAATTAAACAGCCTGCTAAGAAATACATAGAGAAAAAATATATTTTCCCAAGACGAGAACAATCCCCATTCATTTAATCAATTTGGTATTTACTATGTTGTACTTATGGGAGAATATCGAGCGCCATTCAAATTCATATCGAGAGAATATATTCCCAGGATGCGATGGTCAATTCCCACTAATAAGAAAATAAAAACACAAGCGAAACAAAGTACAATGGCAAAAACATAAATATTGACAAGTTGCTCAACAATCAGATCAAATATCGTTGTTAGTAGATAATCGATTGATAAAAAGAATTCTGGCTCTAATACGCAGTATAACAGGGTGGGAAATGGTTGGATGACGGAGCAATAGTGAAGAGGTTGTACAAATGAACATGTCAATTTCATATGCCGGTACAGGTAGTTGGAAAAGTCTGGACTTTGCTTTGTCAATAACTTTGAAAGGAAGCTATGCGTAATAAAATTATGACACGTCTGTAACATACGCTAGGGTGACGATTTTGGAGCATAACTTCAAAGTCAAATGGGTGATAACGTCAAGTTTTTGTGACCAATCGACCACAGTATTCTGATCACGTTTTAAAACAGCTTCGGAATTGTATGTAAAGGTAGTCCCTAGCAGTCGGTTAATACCTTTAGTTTCGCAGCTGACCTTTGTCTTCTTACTTTTCCACTATACAACGGAAGTGAAGCGCTGTTGGTCGGTGAAGTGAGAATTCAGGAGGAGCAGCGAAACTGAGATTGCACTTCTCCATTTACGTTTTACAAATATTTCGCCCTAAATTTTCAATATTTTGTAGACGAATTTAACATGGCTTCTGGTGTAGGAGGAAACTTTTACTCCACATGGGATAGATAAATTTTCAGTTATAGGTATAGCCTCTTTTATAATGAATTATCAATATTCAATTTGTGAAATTATTATACAGCAAACATTAACATTTTTTTCACCAACTTGTCAATCATAGTTTTATTAACTGTGAAATAATATCATCTATATTTTAGGATAAAAAGTTTTTTTTCTACAACGGTAATGCCAGTAATTTACTCCTCTGGTCTGGTTCAATCACACCTACATATTTTGAAAAATTCTTGAGGAAAGGGGACCTCAAGTTAATATACTATCAACCCTGAAATACCAAGTACAAATCACGTGCTATGTTTGCGCTATCCGAAAAAAATGATGTTTTGGCGAGGAAATATAGGAATTTAGTTTTAATTTAAATAATTTAAAAAAAAAAGTAATTAACAATTTACACTGAGTTGTACGTGACACGCGAAAACATTTTGCGATCTGAAATCACAAATATGCAAAAAAGAATGCAAAAATTGTGCACGAGAATATATGACAACACATAAAAGGGATAACCACGTATGTCTCTGGAAATGTACAAGAGATTATTTCATTATCGAATATATACCTACCTCATAAGCGGATCTAGTATAATAATAGTATTTGCTTCGCATACATAACGTATCGACAAACATGGGAAACTACGTTCCACTCAATAGCATTAGTATTAACGAAAAATGAAGGTCAATTTTATAACTCTGTTATCTTGGCATGCTATCGTTATAGCACAGATATCATATTACCAATTGGGAGCAGCATTTCAATAAAAATTCCATTTATTAATATACCATGCATTTGTGCAAAATCGGCATTTTCTTGAAGAGGCATCCACACTCTGGAAATTGTGCTACTCGACAAATTGATTGAATACCAGTCAACTCAATTTTTCCTAACATCTAAGCATGAACCTTCTCGATTGTCATTCTTGCAAGTCAATAAAAATATAGGGCCACCAAAGAAATTGCTCCAATTTATCACGCCATAAAAATAAATATGATACGCGACATATGAAAAGGTCACAACATCCATGCTGATAATTTTTTTAATTAAGACAAAAACACATGAATGCCAAATATGTAAGAATGCATACTAACGTACTAAATTAAATTGGAAGGGGTAATTGCAAATCACAAAATATGAATGGTTCAAAGAAACCAAAAATCGGGCGTTGCTCTATCTCTAATTGTAGTAAATATGTAGTTACATGCATGTTAATATTATACTGTAGACTAATGCGTGACGATTAAGGCACTGATATAAATGTGTATATAGAATGATTTGCTATATAAATGATGGAGGCAGGTAGTAGAGAAAGGTAAAAATCCATAACATATTGGCCGGGTTTTTTTTCCTTACTTCTTTCTTTGATAGCACCGTGAAATTTCGTTATAACGATTTTCAAGGGAGACCTGGATGTCGACCGTTATAGCAAGTAAATGTTATATATGCTATAACGGTCATGGCTGATACGCATCCATGGCAAAAAAGACTTGGCTCTAAAGCTATGTATGCTCACTATTATTAATACTGTTTGCTACATGTATACCGTAAATCCTCTAATAAGCGCCTATCTCAAATAAACGCCGCTCTCATAGCAAACACATGGGCAATGTTCTGTAAATTCAAATAGCCGCCTAGGCGTTTAATAAAGGATTTACGGTATATCATATAGTAATGTATACACATAACACAGTGATGTGCAAATATGCGTAACTACTCAAACTACATTGTACAGTATATCACTTTTATCTTGCCACAGAAATTTGTCTAATTTAAGAAACGGATTTCATAGGGGTGACAACGAATAATAAGGCAACATTTCGGAACCTTGATGTGATTTGTGCAAGTTGCAATTCTGTTCCATTTTGCCTGAATTCTAGTATTAATTAGGTCATATCCGGCATGGATTATTTCGCGAAAAAGATTCCAAACATAATATTGAAATCGCAAAGGCAATCAATGGATTTTGCCTGCAAAACGTCACAACTCTCATCTTGGCCTGTATTGCCGCTGTATAGATTAGTGGAAGCTCAAGACCTCCCAGATGTCTCCGTAATTACTTCAATATCAGTCCAGCTTCGTGCGAGTAATTAATTTCCCAGCAAGCAGAAAGGTTCTTTGCAACGAGAGATGAAGCGCAAACCACGTGATTTAATAAACCGCGCGTGCTTGACAAGCTGTTTTGGTTTAATGGGGCTGCGCTACACAACTCGTTAAATCACCAAACGACTGACATTCTGTCCCGTTTTTGTATGCAAGTGGATGACGAACACGCGAACGCAAAACTGCCTTTCAAAATTTTAAACTGGAATATTCGGCGCAGGAGAAGTTTTTGGCAACTGAAAGCATCTCCCAACAAACGCGACACTGTCTCCTTCAACTTCCGGAGTGCACGTTGGCAACGGTTCTTGGATGCGTCTGCTCATATTTCAAATGCACAGACTGCTTTCTAAAAGCAAACGCACAGAATGTTCACACATATATGACACAGACCATGCATACATTCGCTTCACAATCATACATATACAAATATTGCCACAGTCTGTTTACGTGCCAAGTCGTGAATTAAATTGCGCATTCAAACCTTGAAGTGGTATGCATGCATCTAAACAAACACGTAGCCTATATGAAATAGCAACCAAACATCTTCCTTCTTTACGAACGGTAGTTATAATGTAAAAGCTACATTTTGTCGTAGTCTGTACGAGTATCTACATCAGTGGAGGTTATTTTTAACGGATGTCATAAAGCCAACATAATTCCAGTGATCCTATGCCAAACTTTGTAATTGTTGTCTTAAAACCATCTGTGAGTTACGCAATAGTTTCATTGAATAGCTTTCTTAAAGACACCTGGTGACAAACATGATGGAGGAATGCATACTGTATTTTGGAAATTTAGATTTTTGGCAGAAAATTGCAGGATTTGAATATAATGAAAATAGAGCCACTAAAAATGAAACAGTATGAAAATGAAACAAAGTATATTTGACCTCCTTTTGACACTTAGTATTTTGTTTTTAAAATGCAAAATATATGAAATACAGGTTCTACAGGTCATTTCGGAAAATATTTAAAGTTCCAAATTATCAGTATTGAGTTTTATAGCCAGGGAACAACTTTATTTGGTGGTAAATGTAAGTACCATGACATCAGTCTATTAATGCGATTATATTTACTTTGGTATCAGCAGTTACAATTGACTTCCTATTTTGTTGAGAAAATATTTGGAAAATAATGTTAGAATGATTTCCCATATCGTACGAGCTTGGAAACCCTTTGGCAGTTTTCTTCAAATAGCGCTTTCGAAAGACGCATTTCTACAGGCAATGGAAGCCGCTGTTGACAGGAGCGAATAAATTTAAGTAAAAACCCAAAACACATTGTTTCTCTTTCTCAAAACGGTACATTTATATGAGAAAAGGGACGTCTTTTCATGGTGTGTAAATAAGCGGATGCAAAAGGAAAAGAAAAAATGTAAGTCGCCGAAGTAATAGAAGACAGAAGACTCGTTTTAGAGGCGCGAAAATGGCAACGTGCAGCTTTTTGAATGAATAGCAAACAGCGGAGAGCCACAAAATGCTCCTTTTCCGCTCAATAGATGAAGCTCGAGGGAATATTGCGGACCGCAAGCTGGAATTTGGTCGGCAAACGGGCATTGTTTGTGAGTAAAGAAAAGAGTAACAAGCGCGCAGAAATGAGACAATCTCGAATTGCGCGCAAATCTTTTGTCTTGCCAAAAAAATGGTTTCCTAAGTTTGACTTTTTTTTAGACAGACGTTCCCAGTGGATCGTTAGGTCTACTGTATAATTCCATCGTGCTTTCCACTTCTTTTCTCTTGCCATATAATAATGCTTGCAAGTGGCAAAGTTGTCAGTTTCGTGAATAAATGTACAGCAGGAATTTGAAGAAGGTGTTATAGAAGATGAGCAGCAGCGTTCACAACACTTTTGCTGTCAGGATTGAAAAGATAATCATCATCTATATTGTAGACAATTCAAATTCCTCAACACTTTTACGAACGTTACTTGGGCTTAAATTACATTATCCACAAGCAAGTCTTCAAGGCGTAAAATCGCAATTGGTTTGTCGCATATTTCCCTGACAGGTACAGAATGAATCACAACTGATAAATATTTAGAAACTAATTACATTGCGATCTTTCCGTAACTATGTAGAAGTACTGTAATGAAAGAAAAACTAACACCAACACTATAGTCAAATGGGTTAAATAAATCCATTGGGTTGGGCGGTTTATACTTCACCTTTCGACTGGCAGCATCTCCTGTTGTTGGATTACTTATCTTTCGTTGCCTTCACGGTTTCTTTATATGGTTTCAACAAACTTTTTGAAAGCGCCTGTTCCCGACCGACATCTTATTTCAATTTTGCATGCGACGAGATATGGCACCAATAAAAGAATTCAATTCTAGTGCTACATAAGCTTTAAACTTTCAATGCTAATGGTGCTTTTACGATAATTTCAAATAACACAGGGTACTATTGAAAATAAATTCAACATAAATGACACAGAATACATTACGTGCTTATACTATCGTTTGTGGCGGCTCCACTAAAAAAAGCAATTCAGAAGTTGTACGGAACTATTCGTCTTTTCGATATTCATAGAATAGAATGGCAAAATCGCAAGTTACAACTATGCAAATTAAGAGATAGAATCTCCAATGCAACGACGTTCAGTTATAAATTAGTTTCAGAAGCCATTTTAATTAGCAAACGATTTAATGATTTTGCAACTATTTTCGCCTACAGGGAAAATGCAAACAGTTTTCAATCTCGATAAATTAAAAACAGCAATCATGTCGTGTAATATAGGAAAACCGAATTCAGGAGCAGCATGAACATGATAACGTTATGGAAATTTATTGTAGAAACTAACTGTCAATATGTAACGTGCATTTGAATAGCCGTATTACCAGTGATACTAAGCACATTGAAGATATTGGACACTATAATCATATAACAGAATTAGATTTAACTTTGCCTGGAATTAATTCAATTTTCGCTAAGGTAATTATATGGGAAATCAATGATAATAAGAATATTTCTAACTTTGCTAAGAACTTTATGTAGATGAGCGCTTAGAGTTACCAAATTGAACATGAAATACGAATACCGAGTTGGTACATGGAATAATTTCTGCGATAATTATTCCTTGGGGTACATTTTTCGACCTAATGCCTGTAGTACGTTATGAAAAGGCAACATGGGCGGAATTCTCCTTCCTCAATCTCGCCGAAAGTAATCATAATTTCAACTTTGTTTTTCCTTAATGCGCGATACAAATCTTTCCAATCGTGTCATAAATTTGCCGGAGGAGCGGAAGATTTGATGCGCATGAAATTTCCCAAGAAGATTCCCGCTAAAATATACCCAGAAGTGATGAACACTCGGAGGATTTCAAAGGCCTGTGCGCAAACATGAATCACTCTTGCCTCAACTACTTCATGCGCATCATCCGCATATAAGAAACGATGTTGTGAAATTATTTTATGTGAATATATCTTAATAGCATCGCGAGCATCGTGCAGCTTTACACGAACCACCTTCTCCTATTCATGCAACGAGCAAGAATCACTTGCCATTGCATGCATGAAAAGATTGTTTGCGAGGTGTCGTCGAACGACGATAATCAATTTTAATTTTGAGTGGGATTTAGCAAAGATTAGTCAGCCAGAGCATCTACTTTCTCTATAATTCCTCCCTATTTTACGAAGGAAGGTGATGGGTCCACAATCCCGAGATGATCGTTGCCTCTGATTATGCCGTCTTCTCCTTCGCAATACGTTAATTACATCACGAGGTAGCAATATTTTATTAATAGCCACTTTGCACCCTTACGATGGAACAACACGGCACATGCTCTGCATAGTATTCGAATCAGACCCATCTGAATCATGCATACAAAATTTGGCAACTCACGGAGAGTTCACTCATGTTCATAATTGAATAAAAAATAATTTGCATAGCTCACAAATGTAGAAGGCAAATTAATTCCGAAAATTCACAGCATATTAATTTTGAAGTATATTTCCATTAACTTTTATAAAACTAGGCAATTGTTTTAGCAGGCTATTATACCAGTGTACAGTATTATTATACAGTATTGTACATCTCACACAACTGCTGAGCATTTCACGTCTCTTTTTAATAAGAATACATTGATTCAGCTCAAGACTCGTTGGAACTACATACATACATCGCAAGTTGTATGCGGCGTTAATTGTTAGCCGTTGAAGCTTTTCTCGATCTGTTTTTAATAAACAAATGCAT
Source organism: Glomeris maerens (assembly GCA_023279145.1). Lineage (NCBI taxonomy): Eukaryota > Metazoa > Arthropoda > Diplopoda > Glomerida > Glomeridae > Glomeris > Glomeris maerens. The sequence continues at coordinate 26,210 of WWPM01002819.1, read as the reverse complement.
TCTACAAGTGTATCATATACAGGGTGTTTCTTTTATGACGCAACAATGGACAACGAGATTTGTCCAGTTTGCAGTTTTCCCAACATGGCACCACTGGGTTTCTATTGATGAATTACGTTACCGCGTAGTTGCCGAATTACATCTGACACTCTTACAAATGTCCAAGCAGCTTTTGCAGACCGGCTGTACCACTGTTTGGCGAATAACGGCGGTCACTTTGAACACGAACTAGTATAACATTGGGATTCATTTAAGCTAGAGAAATTTCTCTACATGCTTTACCTGAAGAAAACAGTGTTCATCACTTCCACTTGCGAGATGAAGGCCACTTGTATGCCATTATTTCGCGGGCAATGAAATCCAATAATATTTTTTCCCCCATTTCTATAAAAAAAAATTGTTCAATTGCGCGTGCGGGATCATGTTGGGAAAACTGCAAACTGGGCAAATCTTGTTGTTCATTGTTGCGTCATAAAAGAAACACCCTGTATAGTCATGCAGTCAGAAATTCAACATTCAAAGCATGGGGATGGGGTCATGCAGCTGCACTACTTCTATCGCATTAAAATCACAACAAATGTCGCTTTAGCTACATAACGCAATATGATAGATGTGGTATGCATGTTACCATCATGTGTTAACTGCATTAAACTTTAAAAATCGGTTGAACTTCATTTTTGGGGACATAACCGGAGCGTTAAATTTAAGATGATATCAAATTGGCAACAAACATTTGCGTGCAACATAATTTTCTTCTAAGCTGAAAGTTTGTAAGATGAACCAAATAAGGTTACCTTAAGAGGATTACAGATTTAGAAAAACTTGTTGCTAAATATATCATGCATGTATAAATTTTCGTTGCGGGACACGTACAAGATGTATTTTTTTGCTTTCTAGTATTCATTTTTTTGATCCGATATTTCCACCTGACAGCAAAACATGTTTACGAACACTATGGGCAATGTGTCACTATGGAAATATCTTCTTATAACTTGCATTCCAGCGTTAAATTTTATATCGCTCTTCCAACATAAGAGGACCTCAGCCAGAAGATTTTGCCATTTTGCTTTAAAATTAACTTTAACAAACTTCGCTATGCATATAAAACCATTTTATAATTAACACTGGCCAAACATTTAGTCATTCCAAAAACACATTTAGAATACCCTAGCCTTAATTAATAAGGTTAAAATGTAAACTAATATGTGAAAAGATTCAGAGGCAGCTATAGTCTATATGGGACCTGCCAGCACAATTTGTGCTAGCGCAAATGCAATATACCATATTATTGGAATAATGAGATGCAACTTCTGTATTTAAAGTTAAATTTTATAAAGAAATTTTAAAGGGACAAAATACAAATTATATATGGTCTGAAAGGTCACAGAACAAATATTCACTTCATGTATAGCCCTTCTTGCAAATATTTTGGTTAGATGTTATATGTACGAGGAGTGTACACCATATGGCATCATGAACATACACACCTTTCACTATATTTCGACGTAGTCGCTGCCGACATTATTAAGACATTTGTCATAGCGTGCAATCGGTTTAAAGAACCCACTCTGGTAAAACTCGTGCCCTTCTCCACCTCAATATTGTTTTGGAAGTGACGTTCAGAGAGCGCGTGGCTTTCAATGCAGGGAACAAGTGAAAGTCTGAAGGGAGATCGAGATTGGACCCACAGCCCCGATCTTGCCCCATCGGACTTTCACCTGTTCCTGCATTGAAAACGCACTCTCAGGACGTCACTCCCAAAACAATGCTGTGTAGTTGGGCTGGGCACCGAATTTTATCAGAGTGGTTTCTTTCAACCGATTGCACGCTATGACAAATGTCTTAATGTCGGCGGCGACTATGTCGCAAAATAATGAAAGATGTACAGTTCATGATGATATGGTGTATTTCATTTTGCAATAAAGTTTCCATGTGAAAAAAATGACGAAACTTACTTTCAGGACACATCGTACTTTCCCGGCCGCAGACAAAATAATGGAATAATGAATTTACTATTGTCGAGATATCTTTAACGATCAGCAACAAGTTTCCCTGTTGTGTTTTATACTCGGCAATAAATGCAAAACTCCAATGTGATTCATTTTACCCCACATGTTATCCCAATATTTAATGATTAATTCCCAAAAACAGCTAGACCACTATTTCAAACCACATGAACAGCTTAGAAAGCCACATATCTTACATGAAACAAAACCATAGGATTACAGATATCTCAACAAAAAAGTGACGCTGTCGGCCTCGGTTTTCCTAAGAAATTTGAACCAAGTGCTCGCTGACCCAAGGCATTTCAGAATGTAAGTCGTGTGCAGTTTGTTGTTCATTGATTAGGCACACATAAAAACATCTTACACATTGCAAAATCAGGAAATTTATTAGGTTAATAGTGTAACTAAATTACACTCCCATTAGAGATTTTTTTATTGTTTTAAATAGGAATAGTGTGCTTGTATTTTATGAATTTGTTTGAAATCTCTCAGTCAGCGCAGGTATAAAACGAATCTACGAGGCACGCAAATACGTGATGCACATATAGCGATTCTCATTACCATATTTCTTACGCTTGAGTTATGCGCGTTGCCGTATAATCATATAGACATGCAATTACTTTGGATATGCATTAACTTAGTGATATGCAAACAGATTCTGCATAAGCATTAGCTCTTCCTATATAACCGGTTGTTGCTCCTCCTTTCCCTTCCCCATCTCTCCATAATTTCATATTATTTTACAGCCTCCTTGATTTCAGATGTAAATCGTGGCAGCCGCATCTTATAATGATTAATTCGCCCCACGCTGGTATCTAGCTTTTCATATGATGCCAGATGCCGTGTTATTATTAGTCTACTAAAAGCCAGGAAGCCTACAAGCCTGCAATATAAGAAAATGAATTTTATGTGTTGGTAGAATACAGCAGTTGCGAATATTTTACAGCCACGTCTCAATATGTGTATTCGCTATAATCGACAGACACAAGACTATTAACGTCTGATATACCAAAAAATACGAGTATGTATTACAAACGTAAAATGCTGTTTTGCATATAAAAACGCAGTAAAAAGCCAAAAATATTATCTTAATTTGGTGTAACTGATTGATTGCATTTGATATATTACTCAAGGCATTCATGCAAATATACTTCAGTATGCACTGAGTTATTGAAGAACACATATTTCTGCAGAAATGCCGCTTGCAATAGAGATCAGTTCAAAGTATATGACAAAATAAACCATGAGGAAAAGAAAAATTGAATATTTTCTAGTTGGGATTATTTATCAAAAGTACAGGTAGCAAAAGATGTTTGCAAATGGTTACCCCTTTGCAAAACGAACAGGTCTGTGAACTTTATCTCGTGAGGATACATGTCTTACGTCTCATGAACATGACTATTGACTTTACATAAATGTATACATCTTTCAAATCAGTGCATTTTCTTAATGTAAATATTATTTTTGCTTCCCAAAACTGTCTGCATGCATCATAACCTCCACTTCAAACATAATAATCTCCTGTCTCGTACGAAGTTTGCTTTCGTCCTTCTTATTTACTGCAATTTCCGACTTTTTTTGAAAGCTTCCCTATCTCAACGAGACTTGCGATGAAAGATTTCGATTTTAACCCTTCACATTCAGTGGAAAAACACTTCAGAAAGACATTGCATGTCGTTTGCTGCACATAATTTTATTCCTAATTAATTCCTACTTCGAGTATCCCTAGTATGTAGCGATAACGCCAAGGAGCTTAAAAGTAGTAGGCTACTCGCAGAAATACGTATAATGGGTGCAGACTGAATGGACGAATACGTTTTAGCAGAAATTGATTGCCGGAGGCCAGCAGCAAGCCCTTTCCCATTACCATTTCAGATGAAGTCCGGTCCGTCGGGATGGTATATAGGAGAATCTCGTTCAAAATATGACTGCTAAAGAAGCAAAACGACACGCGCCATCGCCTCTTCCTTTCTATTCAAGTACAGTATATTTCTCATGCACTCGATAGTATAACCATGTACAACTTGCTTTGAACTTCACGTACTATTATTTGCCCATTAAAGTGTGCATATTTAGAAACAATCAATACCGAAATCTTGAAATCCAATTTAATGCATGTCGCACAAAGGACGATATTAGTATAGTATAAGACAAATCTGTTGTGAGTAGATGCCTATCACTTGGTCTGACGCACACAGGACGCTGTGCCTTTATCACAACAAAGTATCAACTATAGTGTTTATAATGACTATCCTCAATTGTGATCCACTGCACATCGAAGGGATTATGGAGGCACATATTTGTGAGACGCTGTATGTACTAAACAATAACCTCTAATAAATGCATTATGGATATACAGCTTAAAAGCGGCCAAAATGGTAGTGCTTATCTTACTGTAATCGTATTCCAATAGAGGTTTCAAGATATATTGAAAGTAATAAAATTCAGTAATGTGTGTATAAAACAGGGTAAGACATTAAATAGTGCACTGCTTGCAAATTCATGCACGTTTGTACGTCTGTGCAAGATAGCTGGCTAGTTTATATTGTAGTTTATTAGTACAGAATAAATTTGACTGTTAGGTGAATATATTTGAAATGTTGCACAGAATCCGCAAAGGACCCTGGAAGTAAATATTTTTAATATATTAAGTGGAATCCTTTTTGTTTCCTAAAAACGTGATGGCAGTTACAAATGTTTATTACTTTGAAAAAAGTTTTAAATTACACATTGATCACATTCACATGCATTTTCTAGCTCCAACACTAAAATCTAACATAATGCCAGCGCTAAAAATACAGTTAATCAATTTCATTGCGAAGAGTCTGGGAATGTTGCTTATCTGGTTGAATACAATGCTTAATTGGATTCATGCTATCGTGCATTAACATTAATTTAATTGGAGGAAACGAACATTATACAGCAGTAGTACTAGCAAACGATAATAATGCAAACCGGAATGCAAACAACAAAAAATGAATAACGTGCTGTACAATGTAATTTTCATATTTCTCATTTAATTAGATATTGTTTAGTCGAATCCAGTGTCTTGTCATGCATGCATTTATGCCACTGTCGCAAAAAAAGGCAAACCCAGCGAACATACTGAAGGCGAAAACAACTCAGGCCTATTGGCCAATAGCACCTTAATTTATTTTGAAGCGACTAACAAACGCATGTGATTACAGCGAATGAAACGTTTATAATGAATTGGCGCCAAGATCCTTTCGACAGAAACAAAATAATAAACCTAGGCATGTGCATCAAACAATGAACGGAATACCTAGCCACAAAATAATAATAGTTGAGGAAAGGCAACCTGCTTCAAATACCATAAAAGACAAACATCAGCTTACTTTTGTGCACAAGTAAGCAGTTTGTGCGACAACACGGAATCAGGGATGGCCTACCTGCATGGTCAAATCGGATTCACAAATAAAATAGAAATATCACGCGGTATTGGTAGTATGCTTATCCCAATATTCACTTATGGAGTATTCCTTTCAAAAGTGATACGACTATGTATATAAATCCATCTGCTGTCCCTACAGCATTCCACACATGCGCCGCATATACGGGCATATACTGTATGGTATGTGGGTGAACGACTTCCTTTTCAAATTTTGGCAACGATAAAATCGATTTTTATTTGTGACGGAAGTAAAAAATAGGATGGAAATTTGAAACGAGAAAGCGGAAAATGTAGTCTTCGACAGAAAATCAAAACCGATAATATAGTAAACGCAGCGCGCATGTTCACCATTAACAATAATATTGCTAGATAGGCTACATAACCTGCTATATTGTCGTATTTGCAAGCAAGTCATCACTGCGAATTAAAAACAAGCGAAAGTTGTCAGTAAACGAGGGGGTACCCAAAAAGTAAGTAGATTAATTTTTTGTGGTCAGAGTTTTTGCAGTTCCGCGTTCTGCCACTAGGAGAATGTAGTGTAACTTCATACCACTCGGTAACCCAAGCTTCGTCCCAAACAAGTATTTCGTTTATTTGGTGGGAATTATTTAATGAGAGCTCTTTTGAATGTTCGTCGTGTTTTTGCAATGGCGGATTCTAATGAACGCCTCTGCTCACACCGAAGTTTGCGCATCAATTTTGATTAAAAAAAAATGAAATAGCCCTTTTGCCAAGCCTCCCAATTCACCCGACATTGACCATTGAACTTGTTTTAATTCCCTGAATAAAAAGGGACATGAAAGGAAAATGTTTTGGCGACATTATTGAGGTGAAGAAAAAACGACAAACACAAAACAGTTCTCACTAAAAAATTAACACCAAATGAACGAAATATTTTTTTGGAACGAAACTTGAATTACTGAATAGTATGAAGTTACTCTATAGTCTCCTAACAGCACATTAACTGGACTCGATTGTATCTCATTAATTGGCAGACCAATTTCAAATCAGTCCTTTAATTAATGCTCAATTAATGGCAATGTTTAACAGTCGCTTTTTGCACCTGTCTTTGAATAATGATTTTAGTATGAACTCCCAAATTCACCTGTTGGAAATCACCGAATTGGCAAACTGCTTAATACTTTTCAAAAAGAATGCCATAACGACACGCATAATTGACTGGTGAAACTTATTACCCTGTAAAATTTTTAATATTTCTGATGCTCCAGCATGTCAGAAGTCAATTTCTTGGTTTGAAAAGCAACCAACCATGCCAGAAAAAATTAACAATTTACTGAAGGCAACAAAACCAATAGTTTTCTTCAATAGCCCTGGTATAACGATCTCGGATGTAACGAATTCCCGCATATAACGAATCTTTTTTACACCCCCTACAGAAAAAAGTTAATTTAGGCCCCATACAATAAATTAAAAGATTCCCGTCCGGAAGTCGACGAAAATGCATGCGCGCATGAAACCTTGTCACGAAGCCCTAGCCCTGATCATCATCACGAAATCTATACAATAGTTTTGCCTATAAAACGATCTGACTCGCGTTTTTGTGTGTTGACGCGGACACGGGGTAGAGTTGTTGCTTTTTCAGTCATATATTAATGAATAGAATTTTTTTATTGCTTGAAAAAAAACGGTGCGCGCGGGGACGGGGATCTATTAATCAATTATATGGGGCCTTATATACTGAATTTTACGTCCCAAATAAGCCGAGATGAATAAATACAGTTCAGTAACGCATTGTAAATAAGACGCCATGAAACAGTACAGTAGCCTTCAACCAGGGAAGTATACTTCCTTGCTATACAATGCTTCATTAATAAGACACTCCGCATAAGGCAAGTTATTTGAATTTATATTTTTCCTGCCAATTTCGGAAAAATTATTGATGCTTCCCGCACCTAACAAATTCCCGCATACAACGAGGTTTTACTGCAGCAATTTTCCCAAGTCGCGTTTTCCGCTCTACGATTCGGCTACCCTGCAACTCATCTCATTTTGTTATGAACAGCTAATTGCAGCAACTGCGGTAGTTTTATTCTCAATGTAATTTCCTAAACGGGTGTTCCTCATCCGTAATCTGTACCCAAACTAATTTTTCTCAGTAACAATTCAACTGTTAAGTTGTATAGTGCATCAACATATTGCCAATCGAGCATGTCAAGTTTCCCTAACAACGTTCACCACTCGTTCATTACAAACATCTTGAGCAGTCAATATGCTCGAAGGGAGAGACAAGGTTTCTTAGCCCGTGCACGAAGGGAAAAACGGCAAGGCGTCGCTCGTAAATCTCGCAACTATGAGGCAGGTTTATGCTCGGAATGTGCTCCGACACCATTTATTTCATCTTTTAACGTCCCCGACTTGCACAAAATAAATACTCCGCCAGATTTGGGCGCCATATGTCATTATTTCCGGGTCCAGTGGGGGACAAGCATGGCCCACCTTATTCTCAAGCGAGCTATTCATTTTTGAAAAGTGTACGCTTGTCTAATGCGCTATTCTTTTCACTCCATGCATTCATCCGCCTTCCAGAATGGACAGATGCCTTATCCATCATCCCAGCCGTTATTGCACTCGCAGCTGCAATGGGACACATTTTTTCCACAAAAATTTACAAAAACACAAAAACAACTCCAAGCAGCAAGGCAAAATATGTATTCGCCTAGGTGAAATATTGTTTAGCAAAATCATACGTTCATTCAATGTACAATAAATGATACCTACAAAATTATGAATGTTGAAATCAAAAACTTACTATTGTAATTCAAATAAAATAGGCAGCATGTAGCGTTGATTACGAATATTGATGTCATGCTTTCGGTATTTTAACTTAAGCAGTTTATTATAATTATGAAATGCTGCAATTAATTTATGAAATTGAAGCACATGATGGTTGTAAATCGACTTGTAATAACTAAACTTTATTGGCGAACACCCGAAGGCCGGAACAGAAACTCTGTACGATCACGACAAGCATTTGGACAATGGTCCAAGAGATGCTGATCCCCCTGGGGGCAGGAATGCGCAATATGGCATAGGGCGAGGTGACATAGGTCCCCCTATTAGTAATAATAAAAGGCGGTTTGTTCTTGGGCATCATCGACGCTACCCTTGGTGGTGGCGGGATGCTGCTGAACTAATCTCAACGGTAAAACGGTCAACTACAACGTTAGTCATTATTACCTACACTGTATGTACTTCGAGTAGTAAATAATCACATCAAACAATAAAGGACGTTAATTGTTCCTATTTTTGTTCTACGTTTAGGCTTTTTTCTGCTTGATGAATTGATGGAAAAAACACCAACCGTCACAGCAGCTCAAAGTTTGTGCACAAAAAATAGGTACAGTTCACAAGTCGAAAGTCGATTTCCACTTAGGTAAAATGTAATCCCATAGGGATATTTGAATGAACTGCTCGCATGCAATAAACAGGCAGTAGTTTTTATAATCCTACTTACTATAAACGTGTAATATGCCTTAAGTATTACCTTAGAAATCTGCATTGGCATAGTTACATACAGCAGATTTGCTACTAACATGTCAAGTGCATGCTGCATATTGTATCATTACTCTTTGGCTACTGAAAGGACATGGACCGCATACAGAACAAGAAATTAAAGTAAAAACTTTGTGCATCCCAGTGTATCGCATACAGTTTTCTAATTGCCGATTTACTGCATATTCTGGCAAGTTTCTCTGGAGATTTCCACCAAAAAATATTTCATGCATTCCGCTAGATATTAATCGTTTGAATGTTGGGCACATGTGTGAGATCTACTAATTTTTGTAAACATACCTACTTTGCAAATGAGACTAAATATAGCGTGTTTTGTATAGTTCGACTTTTAAATGTTACATACTTTCCAAGAAATCTGGTAATAAAATAATAAAGGCGTTTCAAATGGGTCGTGCACTTCATGGCATGGGTTGTCGTTTCGCATCATGTCTCCATCTGCCATGCAACTATGTCTGTAATCTCTGTAACCTAGGCAATTCGGTTGATTTCTGTCCGGATTACAGAGGTTCTACTGTATATACACAGAAACCACAGAAATGATAGTTCAGTAGAAAGCGATACACATTGATTATTTCAAATGTCAGCAATATTTTAGAAAGTGTTCCGGTTTTAATTGAAATGACCATGAGCCTATTGTTTTAGAAATAATCACACAAGTACAGATGATTATTCTCATCAATTGTTTTACAAATTAAGGAAGTGGATACGGATTCGCTTACTTGAAACCGAATCGTATTCCAACAAAAACCTTTTCAAAGTTTGGTGAAATCGATCAATTGAAATACAGGGAAACAAAGCAATTGTTTTTAAATCCTTCTGGAATAAGATTTGAACAAATGTGATTATCGTACCAGCGTGTTCACCGAATGGTTGAGTATAATCTATTGATTGTAAGTGAGTGTAACCTCAAGGTATACACCAGGGCAGAATAAATTGTTGTCTCCTAGCAATAGAAAACCCCCAAGAGTGATCTTGTCCATTTTTGTCTCAAAACAATTTTGGCAGGTGATTTTCTTCCATCTTCGCAGAGTCCCTTAGAAGAGAATTTTGAAGTTATATTTTACACAGACTGCATATACAAAATTTTGCTTCAAATGGCAGCACTAACACTGCGTATATATTTTCCATAACATGGTAATTTTGACAGTACATTAATTTTTCTACGTTACCAGCAAATTCATAAAAGTTTAATGTAAAAGTAAATACCAAGAAATGGCATCGAGGAATAATCAAAAACATTCTGGACAATATAAGCTCGAAATGCTACCACAGAACTTGCATGTAGACTAAGTAAAAATACACAAAACTGCTTTTTTCCTAAAAGCACCACATGTTGCCAAACGGCATCTGCTATTTTTTTTATTTATCGTCCATTCAATGCTTCACTTTATATTTCGCTCGGAATGGTTTCGCGCAATATTATACTTCGAAACTCAAACAAGATCTGCCTTGGGGAAACAAAGTGCACCGATGCATAAACGTAAATACGTTTCATTGCAGTCATAATATTCCATACCATACTGGACAATCGTGTTGAATTTCCGAGTGAAGTGAAAGAAATATTCGGATAAAAGCCTAGTAAAACAAATTTAAAGAAAGAACTGGAGAAATCCATTCGTCGATTGCTGATTAAAATAATCCTCAACCTTTATCATGTTTAACACTAGAAATACGCAAAAAGTTGCATCAATCCCTGCAGAAAATGTGAAAGGACTTTGAAAGGATAATATAGATAATGTTATACTTTTGAAAAACCTTAAAATCGAAATATTTATTTGAATTTTAGAATTGTGATGTCAAAGTGTTATAATTGTTATTTTATATAGCAACGGAAATGAAATTTACTCCACATCCCGTGGCCCAGTATAATTTTAATTTTAAGATATTCTCATTATCCACTAATAATAAACCCCACACTTCTAACAGATGAATAACTTGAGAGTTGAGCGGCTTAGGGTTCTAGACCAAGTTCTTCCCATCCTTCACCGGTTTCCGCAGGATACTCTTTTCCAGGGACACTTCCGGTGCTCAAAGTCATTATTTTCTGCACGCTTGGGAGTTTCGAGATGGCACAAGAGGCTACAACCTGGAGCGGTGCAAAGGCCACGAGGGAAAAGGTTTCAAAGGATGAAGAACTAATCCACCACATTCCCCCATTTAACCCACCCAGGCTGCCTCAAATGACCCCCGCCAAGCCCGCGAGCTCACAGAAAACATCATTTTCACAACCTTTTTTTGCTCCATTCAAGCATGATAGCAAGGAATGGACAACGTCTTTTTCATCACACGGAACACGCCATGATCTGGTACCCTTCAGGAAAACATCATGAAACTTGTGATGTTTAACACAATTGAATTTCAAGAAGCTGAGCACGATAAGCTGAATGACATTTGCAATACATGATGAGAGAGATTCTCAAAATACTAACAGTGTCATCAACATTAAGACATCAGATATATGCAAGAAATCTGTATGATATGTAAATTTTCCAACTAACACTGGAGTGACTTACTGTTTTGCGCCTGGTCGGGATTGTTTGCGCCGTAAATACATGGCTGGGTGGAATGTGGTTTATACCAGACTGACTATATTAACAGCAATAAGCTGCAGGTGGCCTGCGAGATATCCACATTTGTCCTACCAGAAATGCATATCATATTAAACAAACTTTATTGAAGACTGCCAAGAATTTGTTATTGCACATTTTAAATAAATAATGCATACGAAATGTTTACGACATACAGACATGCTTAGTTATGGAAGCAAAGCATATTAAGCGTGTTTATTTTTTGAAATTATCTGCAGAAAGTTTCAAAATTAAATAAGAATGTCGGAAAGGAAATTTCGTAAACAAATTGACGGCAAAAATGTTATAATTCGCCTGAACAGGTAATAAAATTACACGAAAATGTGAAAACTTTACATGCAGCGTCAAAACATTTCACAATATCAATATTAGGAATTATAGCATTACCGCAAGGAAATTGCAAATTGGTGCAGCACATTGTGTTAATGCAATTAGACAGTGAGGTTGGTCTTCGAAAAAAAAAACATTTTGACTATTACATTGGTAGCCATAACAGTTACTTTCATCAAAATTTACAAGTTTACAATGCATTATTTGTGTACTTGGAGAAACGATATAGTAATCCGTAATGATATTCTGAACTTGTATTGACATATCTAAAGAATTTATCATACGACTATGAATGAGGTAATTTTTTCATATTCCTAATAATAGCAGTCGTAACGTTGCAATGAATTTAACTGCGCGTGAATTACTAACTGAAATATAATGTATAGAGACATAGGACAAAACCTATTCACAGCCGAGCATAATTTGTTGGTTATACTGCACTGCCCTAAAGGGTAGCTTCAGCTTCTAATGTGGCATCTCTGCTCTACACACGATGCATAATAACTGCACAGATATTTTACATATTTCGTGCACCTATTTCTCAATTTAAATCTATGTAAATCCAGATACGAGAATTCTTGCTTCCAAGTTATTACCGGTAAAGAAAATTTAGGACATTCACGTGTTTGACAATATTTGAGCGTCGTTATTGCCACCTGGAAATTATGTGATTGTGTTTTTAGAATTACGAAAGTAATTAATTTATTATGTCCTTATAATTCATAAACGTATGCTGTTTTCTCCATAGCTCTAATAACTTGCGCCACGATTCAAGTATGTTTGCAGGGCAGAACTTCCCTACCTGACAAAATTGCATAATTTAGGACGCTCATGATATACGATCCATCATCATGGGAATAATGCTACTTGGCTATAACAAGTGTTGTACAAGTTTATGTACGTACATATGCATAAACATGATATTTTAATTCATTAGCGAGTCGAGACAAAATTTACGTTTGCAGTTATAAACTAATTAGACCTTTCTTCCTCAGATGATAAGCACAGCAACGGTGGGATGAAATTTTTGAGAAGAACAGAGACTTTCATACAGCGACACAAACAATACATCGAGAAATGGGATAGCATGAAAGGTGGAGGGGAAAATCGTTTCAAATAAATCGTGCTTCGCAGTGTAAGTCGGTTGTGACGGTCGGCAATTCCTATAGAGTATATCCTCAAAGATTTTCGCTCTTAGAGGATTATGGCACCAGGACTGCTTGAGTGTTTCTGAGAATTTAGGTGCATCACTATCCTGTCGATGGCAGGGTTAAGTCGCTTCGATCAATATGACAGCCAGAGTATACAGATGCTCATCGACTAGAGAACCAGACCAATGCTAGCATATGTGAAGTTCAAGATAAAACGTTTTTTATCTATCTTTTATTAATAATCAGAATTATTCTTCCAAAGCAATTGGTAGTCCATTTCACCGTTCTGGGTTAGTTTTGCTTACAAAATGATAAATATTGTTAAAGCAAAAATATGAAGCAATCTGAATTTCTTATCTTCTTCAAATAGCATATAACGCACGCAATTTTAATGGTCACGCAATAGAAAGCTGGTGGATCTATTTATTATTCGTGAAAGGAAATCACTCGGTCACATTCTGTCATGAAAATTACTGAACGGAGTACGGCCAATATCCTGGTATCCAAAAGCAGGAATTTAAAATACTCGCTGGTCTGAACTGCGCTCCCTTAACAAGATGGCAAATTTGATGTAACTTGTTTCACATTTCTACACGAATCCAATTAAGGGCAATACCAAAATCAAAACTGTCATTTTCACTTTAGAAAAATGTCCCGTGCCTTTAATGAAATTATTGATTTCATTCTCAGTCTTAGTCCTATCTGATCATATTGCAAACGCAAAAAGCTGCTGTGATGTGAAATGTGAATAGCTGCTTCTTCCTGGCATTAAAATTCAATAAAAACTTTAAACTCAGTTTGTCATACGGACTTGCCAAAAAGATTATAGCATAGGCGAAAATATTTTTTAACATGTTCTGGTTGTCACGAGCAACAACGATCACGGATTGCATCACTGAAATATCAAATAGGTAGGAGGTGCCTCGGTGTAAACTTTTGGCATTAAATAATGCGTTTGTCATTTGAAAGACATCATCTAGATTTTATAATCATTATTTGATTTGTTTAGAATCCATAAGCTTAAAGCTCGCCAACTAGTAACACCTCAAAGAACTGTATAAAAAGCTAAATTATATTTTTCGAATATTTATAATTATAAAACTGCAGCAATAAATCATATGCCAAATGTTTGTATATACTGTATGTAATGATATGTTTACATTATATCTGATAACACATTGAGGCACTTGAATAATACTGCTCTGAATTGAAGCAGGAATTGAAGGATTATTTCAGGTTTCACTTTACTGACAAAGTACTTAATATTTGGGACAGATTAGGATATAAGTTACTACAAGCTATGCAATGGGAACTTAAATTTACATTAGTTATTATAGTCTGCTATGATTGACATTATGGTTACACCAAGTTTCAATTAATATAAGATAGAGTATTTTTAGTATATATTAAAACAATTACAATTCTTTTGTCCAGTAATGTATAACGCGAGGGAAAGTTTTGTAACGATTTTAAACACCTATGAAAGGGTCCAATTCGAAAGCTATAAAGGACGGTCAAGTGTGTCTAACAGCACACATTTCATGTCCTGCAGGTTACGAACGAATTAATTGTGAATTCTTCCTCAACTGGCAGCACCTTTCCGCCAAACATCCTAGCCAACAAATGCCGGACGGTATCAAATGGTAAAATTGTTTACAACAAATTATGTAGAAAGAAATGTTACCCAATGAAAACTACAATGCGTGGAAATAGTAGAATATGCGTTTACATTCCTTTTGGTCATCACATCCAAGAATGGCAAACTGGATTTATGTAGGAAACAAAATACAATGTATATTATTCCCAAGTATATACAGGGTGAGCCAAATTTCTGGTTCTCGATGGAATATCTCGAAAACGGTGAGTTATCATTTTGAATGTTTTGCAATGGTATAGTGAGTAATATATGGACAATATAAAAAATAATGTCGCGCGTGACCTATGATAGCGTCTTCAAGGTCATTGTAAAGTTGTAGGGCATTATGAAATTAGCCCAATTGAGCAAATGTATGTCCCATTGGGTAACGGGCGAATTTGTGCAGAACTGCGAATGACCAGTTGCACCCTGGTTGCAGCTTCTCTGCCTGAACCTCTGCTAGCTCATTTTGATTTATTAGCTGGCTTGCATGTTTGTCAGAGCAGCTGCAACCAGTGTGAAACTCTGTATCCCCAGTTCAGCATAAAATCGCTACAAATCCCCCTATTACCCAATTAGACTACATAATATGACACTACACTAAAACTTTCAAATTGGGACTAGGGTGAAAACTCAATCGGCTTAAAAACAATTCCTGGAATGAACTTGAAGACGACGTCACAGGTCACGTCCGATATAATTTTTGGATTGTGCTTCTACTTATTATACAACGGTAAAACAATGTTTTCAGATATCCCATCTAGAACCAAACTTTTGCCTTACTCTGTATATGAGCCGAATAAAGCTGGCAGAAGTTATGACTAAACGCGGATTTCACGTACAAAAGAGCAGGGTCACACATCAAGCATGTAGGAAGCAACACAAACTCATCCATCACTACTGCATGACCTAAAAGAAACCAACCCAACACTATCTGATTAACGATTGTTTGGAACAATCAATATTTCCTCTCCTGAATTTCCCCAATCGCTAACCCGATAAACGTTATTTCGACATACAGTATACCTAAGCAAAGCACTTCATTGCAAGGAACTCCGACAATGACCGATCGGAGTTATTTACTACTATTCATAATACGTAACATAAAACACAAGCAATCGAGTAGGACATCACATAATTGCAGAGGTGACGTCATATTCATATGATGGAAAGGGATGCGACCATTGCTCTGGCAAATTTATCGAGGCATGTGGAGATGTGTGGATTTGTACTCGTTGTAAAACTAATGAATTGGCGCTTTGCAACAAGTAGCCTTCAAACCCCTGCCTAAGTTTCACTTTAATTTGGAGATCGGCCTAACCACGTGACCCACCACTTTACAACCTGGTTACCTTGGTCGCAGTTATCGATTAATCGTACAGAGATGTAGTTCCTGTTTGGGGACTCGCGCAGGCCGTTCAAGATGCAAACATCGCGATGCAATGTATGAATTTTAAATTGGATATACGCAACAAATGATTTAATTTTAAATGTAATTAATTCAGTGGCAATGGGAGGATTAACTGATGCATGTAGTGGGAGTTTCAAGACTATCAAATTAATTCTTTAATTATGGTACAACAAGATACAACACAAATTTATTAAATGTGGAATTCAATTGCTGTAATTCTGAAGGCATTTTTAAATCCTGGATAATAACTGGTGAGGTTAGTAAAAAGGAAGCAATTTACGCTCATGTACATCTACTTTTATTCTCATCCATCAAGTGATTCTCCAGAATATTGGGAAAATCTTGCTTTTAATAGAAGCAATCTGCACCAACAAAGATTATATCGACGATAGCCAAGAAAGTTTTTTCTTAGGGCAGGCGAAGTATAGGGAGCCACAGATAGTAAACAAGCAGAGATTGTATATAGGTCATGGATCGATGGCCACCTCAAAGAGAAAAATAGACTTTTTACGATAAACCATTAAAAGGTGAGACCACGCCCTTATCACGCTTTGGCGTTGTTGCCACTTTTTCGAAAGACGGAGGTGCGAATATTTCTGATACATTAAACACGCCAAAAAAAGACCACTTGGCATCAAAGAAAAAATAAAATTCCAGATATGTAATTAGCATGGGTCAAAACATTTTTGCACCTAGGCGAGACATTCAAGTCCAGATAATTCAATACCTAGTTTGCTTTCATACTTTTTCAAACAAAATAGAAATTTGTAATATATACTGAAAGTTCGCAATAACACTCGGGAGAAGGGGCGAATAAATGTAATAAATTTAGCAGAAGCTATAAAAGCCATTCTGTTATTTAGAAATTATTATTTTTCCATCCTCTACTAGCGTTTCCAAAACTAGTTTGGCTTCTTTCAAATCAATTGTATATACAGTATATCAAATCTTTGTATTAATTTAAATTAAAATTTTCATTATTCGAATAAAATTTGGTAGGTGTGAATGTGTTATTTATGCGAAAGTTTCCTACAAAATATTGTAGATAAGCCAGTTCAAAATTTGCTTCAGCTTATACCGTGATGATTTTCCCAATAGAAGACAAAAATATTTTAAGAAATACTACAATGATGAAAAGCATAGCAGCATCAAGAGATCTACTGTATATAATAGTGCGATTACATAATTTCGGTCCCCAAAGAGAACCCACCTGGAATACCGCCTTTGGGAAAAAGAGGTGGGCAATGAGGACACACAAATGATCAAGCTCAGGGAACTGCAAATATTAAAAAATTACCAGCAAAGATTTAATGTGTTCCTTTAAATTTCATTATGTGCATCTTTTTTGGAGTGGTACCAAATTTTTAGAAACATGAAGCACATTTAAAATACCTTAAATATTAATCAGCCAAGACAATCTTATTATTTTGATCTCTCTGGGGATAGCACAAGGATCATAACTTCATAACACGAAAAAAATGACGCAAACTCATTATGCGGCAAAGTTTACCCAACAGATATTAAGATATTAAGGTAGGTTGTCTTTAGTCATTACTCTATTCTTGAGCAGACTAAGATTGGAAGAAAATAGAAAATAAAATAGGAACATTTTATCGAACTTGCTACTTGACAGCTTCCCTGACTAACATCCTTACCAACCATTATACAGGCAGCACAATTTGTTAATGATATGTTACAGGTAAACCAGCAGCAGCAATGATGCAACAGGGTATTTCAAATTCAACAGAAATTAGTCCATTACCTATTTGGATATAAACTCTGCTGTTAGGTTAATTTGAATTTACTTTATAAATAACAATAGGGAAACAGGTATATTGACAGCTACCACAGCTTTCGAGATACGTCAAATTGGCAAGAGGTTTTTTATAGTCCATATCTTAACGGGGCTAAGAATATTTCGCCTGAACGTATACGTATAAAAGCTCTGTAATAAATTCATTGCAAAAGTAGGCAAAATGGGAGGAATCGCATCTCTTATTACGGACATGTGGGCTGCATAAGAGAATATATGCGATTCATAACGGTATTTTGCCAATAACATGACCGAATTTCAACATTCAAGCATATAAAAAAATATTTTAACTTGGCAGTCCTCCCAAGATTTGATTTCAGTCGATCATTAACGTCTAGCTACGAAGCCTTAGATATATTATGAATGACATCGCACCGCCTGGCATTTCTGTGTGACTGGTGAACACGGTTGGCAGTTTTAATACCCAGGTCGACTTGCTTGCGAGTCACGTGGAGGCCCGTTTAATATCGCACTAGGCTGCTGCAAATGTCAGGTTGGCAAATATCAAACCGACAAAAGAAGAGCATGAAATCCTGATATTGCACTGCAGATATTTTAAATAGCGACCTTTTTTGATCAACACAACATTATCTAGGACGTGTCTTAGCAACACCTAGGAATATACGAGAACTATAAGTTGCGGAATTAAGCATGCAGTTCTACATTTGTGCGTTATATAGAAAGACTAAGAGGATAACACAACCACAAGAACGGAATTCAATATGTCATTAAAATTTACAAACCCTAACAAAAAATGTTTAAAGCTGCCGCAGGTCTGCAATAGAGCTGTGAATGTTTCACTGGCAGCTTTATTGCAGACCTGCACATTGCAGCTATGTGCATACTTGCTGCATGCATGCAAGCGTGCAATAAGGCTGCCGGTGAAACATTCACACCTTTATTGCAGACTTGCAGGCATGTGGCATGCATGTGACAGCAAACAATTTTTGTTAGGGAATGGATGTCATACGATAATGAACGCCGAATTACAATTATTAACTACAAAGTTTACTATGTTAGACAAAATTGTACGTGATAACAATAATTATATCAATGTAGCAAAGATATAAGCGATGTATGATATTTTGATTTAAGTTTTCATTGGAAGACTATTTATGTTGCTAAATATACATTGTGTATTGTAGATTAGAATTATTCTGTCAATATGCTATATACCGCATAGTATATACAAATGCTTCAGAGTCTGAGAGATAGCAATGAAATTTGTAGCCGAGTTAACATTCTCGCACCTCACTGGGGTGTAGGTTATGTATACGCACAATATACCAGTTTTTTTTACCATGATTTACCATGTATGATAACATTTGTTTCAAATTCATCAAAAATAGCAGCAACATTTGGAAATCCTATCCGCATGCATTGCGGTAGCCTATTTATTCAGCAGAGATCGAACGAATCGCGGCTGTTATTAATATTCACCAGCAGATGAGGTGCAACAATGAAAAAACGCAAAATAGGAACAAGAAAATGCCACTTTTCTATACCATTTTTCATTCCTTAGTTTTGTGCATCGCAAATACATTCATGTCTCTCTCCCCTCCCTTTAGAGAGAAATTTCGTATGATTAATATACTTTTTGTTCAGAAACTTCTACGCCATATACACAGGGGACTCATCTGCATGGATATCGACGTCAATTGAGGAATGTCGCTCACTTGAAATAAGATGCAGATGAAACAAACTTTTTTTGCTTATTGCTCTCCACACGTCCTTTCATTACGATTTAAACATAATCCGTGAGATATGCAAAGCAGCATTACATAAAATCGGCCATCCAGTTCAATTTAATGAGAAACATGCCGTATGGTAGCATACGCAATTTGGGTACCACGTATACTGTGTACAATGGTGTAGTTAGCAACGTGTTGGCCTAAAGCTTTCTCAATTGTTTCATTTAGTAATGCTAGTGTATTAAGCTAGTGCTTAATTAAACCAGGTTATTGCGTTCGTAGCTTCACAACATGGGAGCTTACATTCACTGCATTAAGCTGCAGCCAGCTGAAGATCGGCAGTGCAAATAATAAATATTATTGGATGGCGTAAATCAACAGAAAGCATTACCAGAATTAGGAGTTTTTGTAAGCAATGGAGGCAAACAATTGCAGGTTACAAATTTAATATTCGTTTATAATATGGATAACTGAATTGGATAAATAAAACTTTTCAGCATTCATATTGTGGCGGATCACCTAACCAAGCTGGTTCAAAACCATCGGGACTCGGAGATTACACTCACAGTTCGTTAAGTTAATATCTGGCCGTATTGTCGTCTTCCGGAACCTCGACCGAGAATTTTACACTCAAATGCTTTGAAACACGGAATAAACATATTTATTGCTTTGCAATCACCCTCTCGTTCTCCTTTGAATTTCTCAGCTCCCTTCTGTCTTAAGCTAGGTATTACAGCGTTAAGGTGAGGCTTGATGCCCTGATTGGATCTTCTTTAGTGGAGCAAACCAAGTTTGCTTCCACCTCTAATGATAGCATGTGCTGCAATCAAGACTGATTCTCTTGTTCGGATTCCGTTCCATATAAGAAGCAATTTGAAAGATATGTGAAAAAAAGCGTTTCAATATCTAGATTGTAGATGCAAGATCATCCTTATCTGATTTTAGCAGTGATGTCGCTCTGACGTTGTAACGGCCCGGTACATACCGGTCTTACTGTTGTAACGGCGTGGTTCACACCAGCCTTACAGCGCTCAAGCCACAACACAAAGTGACCGGTTGGGGGGGGTCATGCTGGCATGAGAAATGCCAACACCCTCGTGTTGGTGCCTGCAGGTAGTGGCCCAAGGTCGAAATGCATCTTGGTGCACAAACAACAGGTGAAGTGGTCTAGCCACTCGGCATTAGCAAGGCCGCTGAGTGCAGGTGGCCGTCGTGGCCACAACCAGCACCTCCCTTTATATGAACTATATAGAGGTGCAGAAGCTTAATTCTTCACTCTCTGCTTGCCAGAGTCACTTTGTTTTTCACAGAGACAGACTGTGTCCATTGTAGCCTGAACTATTTCAATTGGTTCTAATTGCAATAATAGTAATGAGCACGGCAATATTAGCCAAAATTGGCTAATATTGCCGTATATACAGGGTGAATTTTAATTAAACCGACGAACTGCAGGGACTGATTCCTGACTGTAAATGGAGGGAAAAAATGTCAGACGGATGTGTCCGAAAATGTGCAATTGCCATTCTAGATGGCACTAACACATGATGTTTTCTGTGACCGCTTGCAGTGTGTTTCTTGTGTGTTGCAGATGTGTGATTAAAGCGGCGTAGTGCAGGAAGCAGGATGGTCCGATATTCAGTTCAGGAACAAGCCGAGATGGTGTTTGTGTATGGCCAAGCAGATGGAAACGGCCGAGGCAGCACGGCTATACCGGGAAAATTTGCGGCTGTTGTACGCACACCGTCCATTTCTGGACACATGTTCTTAGGGCCATTTTACGTCCAGTTCCAGTTAAGAATCAGTCACCGCAGTTTGTCGGTTTAATTAAAATTCCCCCTGATCGGCACAATTTGCCCGTTCGACTAAACCACGAATTATGTGGAAACATTGCTCACCTCTCTCAGTTTATTCCTAACTACACAATATACACCAAAGAGAAATTCTCTTCCATAGAATACGTTTTTGCCTACTAAATCTTTTTAAAGTGACCTATCCAATAAATGTACAGTACATACAGTATATTTATTTGCAAAATTCAGCGTTTATGACATGTAGGCATATTTAATACAAATAAAAGCGAATTAATGCTCATTCAAGGGCCATGGATCTTCGGGCTAAGTCATAGTTGGCAATATGCATGTAGCATTCCTCTTTAAATCTCAACAAGTTGTACGTTCAGCACATCTCAATTCCCCTTGCATGCACACCGACATTCAGCTAATACAATGAGTACACGAGACAATAATTGGAATTTGTCTGTGGTATAGAGCTTGATTTACCTGCCATTGAAAATTGGCGTCCTTGAAATCTAATTGAGCAGCCTACGGAATATCTGTCGCTCTAGTGCCAGAGACGTAAAAGTCTAGGCGAGCAGGAAATACTACGGGGAAGGTAGTATTCAAGATCTTCAAGATCTCTCTCTATCACTTATATATGCTGCCATCCATATCAATGAATGCCGACATGAAATCTGGTTTCAGTCTTTCAGTCTATTTAGTAAGAAGTACTCTGCAAATGAGGAAGCTATTGAAATTCATTGGGATTGCTTAAATGGAGAATGAGAATATGTAAAATTATAAAAAAACCATTTACTTGGGATTTTAAATTTGAAGGCGGTCACATCAAGACTGTTGAAGTAGGGTACCAAGCTTTTACTAACACCCTTAAATATGTATTGTATATCGTACATCTTAACACTATGCAAAAGTACTGATACACATTGAATGCATGGTTTTCTAACAGAAAGCAGATGAACTAGGTTGTTTGATACACAGTTCGATTTTATGGGTACATATGTCAGAACAAGTCACTTGCAAGTAGGCGCGATCGCACAATGACATAGACGATATTTCAAATTACCCAGAAATTTAAAATGAGAGTTTGATTCGATGTTTTCGCAGCCCATCATAATACAATTCTTAAATACTAATATATCCGGAAATCTATAAATCTTCGAAAGAAGAATGAATCTAATATAATTTTGAACGAATGCAGTATACGGAAAAATTGACAGACGTGCTGATTATAAATCGTTAAAAACAGACAATTTAATAATTCTTCAAATAAGCATTGCTATTTCCATGCTTTAATTAATCTCTTTCGAAGAGAAAACATCGCTGAAAGAAAATTCTTTCATCTCGTATTAGTGCACGCTACATATGATTTCATAAAAACGTATTGATATGAATTATGAAGTTCAGATGGTAAAATGACTTGCTAAAGAGAGGTAAATTCGCCGGGTAACTATTTGAATAGGTGCGAACGTATAATGTTCCGGATGCATTTCCAAGCACTTGGGTAAACGATAAAGCGCAAAATTCGTCAAAATTGAATTCATTAAATGAAGATAGGCAGCTGATTCTGTGAATAGGACCTACCCTTATATGTATTATTAGGTCACTCACAAAAGAAGTCACATATTGGTTCAAACAAGGTAAAAGTAGAATCACCTCGCAGAAAACACGTCTTTTCTCCAAATACGATGCCATTTTTATTATTATAATGCAATATCACTTAGGTACGTCCTAACATATTAGGAATCAAAATAACAGTCATCGAGTTACATTTCCTTTTTTATCAGAAGGAATGCTGAAGGTTTCGTTACACCGTTTACTTACATTACATCAGTAAGTTTGCAGCGTTTACAATGCCACTCTGCATTGATTGCACTGGAAAGAATATCTGGATATCTAACCTTGAGCAACGGTCAATAAAAATAATTAAGGAAAGTTTTAGCCGGAAATTGGGGACCGGCGGTTACAAGGTACATACCGACCAATCCCGGCGGCTTTCCGATTACTTTCCGCCAATAATTAGACCATTACTCACGCGTTTAATGAATCCGTCCCACGGTATAAGGCCGAAGGGACGTCACGTGGCGCGAAATGCAGTCATCGGGGCCGAGGCCGATCGATGAGCCCCAAGTCACTCTAACCCCTTCTATGTTTAGAAAGCTCCGCTCTTACAGCTCTTTACTTCACCCTGATATACTTCCTGCTGAGATTGCTCCTTGCAAAGGAACCTCAACGACTATTGCTTCTATATTCCCAAAATATTGTACGAAATTCCATAATTAAGAACCAGCTTCTAGAGCCTAATGCATAATTGGCCATAATTGCTTCACCGTTTCCATAAAAAAAATGTTTGTACAAACTTTCTGATGTTCTTCATTATTTTTTTAAAGAAAGGTTGCAGGTACATATTTGCATGCATCAAAGATTTGACTGTAAAGCCAATTGTCAGCTCGGGAGTGAGAAAAGAGATTGGTTGGAGAAAAAACGCATTTTGAACCAATCACGTAGTAAATTCGTTAATTTGAAGTGCGCTTTCAGGTTGTCATGTTTCCGAAAAGTGAAATGGTGATCGAGTTACGTCTAAGGAGAGTGGTGATTGTGGTCGTAGCACACCCAACGTCAGATACATAAAACATCAGAAGTGCTACGCAAATATGTAAATTGTGAGCCAGCAGGAAAATTTCACATAGGCTACACAGCATTTTGATTGCGCATAGAAAAAACCCTATGCACTCTATTGCACAGCGTTTGAGTTATTTAAAATACTACAATTCAGTAAATGAGGATACTAATTCAATTAAAGAATGAAATAGGTCTGACGTCAAATGTTCAAAATACCGATTGAATATTTACGTGATTCTAGATAGCCTAAAGCAAGTTGCATATTTGTGGTTAATCTGCAAAGCCCGCGAAACTTTGTAGGATGCCGCGTTATGTAAATTGCAGAACAAAATTGAATATAATTGAGATTTATTAAGTTAATTTAAAAGCTATGTAAAAATAATCGAAACAACCACAAAAATCAATAATCACTAACAGCAAAACAACTAATATAGTGGTGTTCTGGATGCATAGAAAGCAGTTGTGCCACTAGCTTACATTTCGTATTAGTATACACAGTATTTCGCTTTAAAACTACATACGTATGAGATCGACCTCACCACCCAGTTAATAATATATCTGCTTCAATGTTTATCCTTAGGGCGAATTTTGTATTAATTATATCATTTTACTAATGCTATATCAATAATCGCGGCATGCATAACTGCAGTCTGCCCTATGGGGCAGAAGTTAGAGGGTAATTAATCTACTAGTTTCAATTTCATCTAATCTGAGCACATTATTTCATTCCGGCATTTAGGACTGACGGTTGCAACGGCAAAGTAATAAATAAATCGGTCAAATGATTATTCATAAGTTTCTTGCCAAATGACCTTTTTTTTAACAACGGTTGAGTGAATGTATTGACTAGGTTTTCTCTTACATTTCTTATTCAATAATGATTTATTTCATGAAATTCACAACGGCTAATGTTATCATGACGAGTGCTACAGAAGACAATAATATAATGGATATCGGTTAAAATAATGAATTTAATGTTGTGTTATCTTACGAACTTCATGATGTATTTGGAATTCGGTTGTTGATTCCAAATTTAAAAATTGGTAAGCGGGCCAAACGGTCATCATAAATCAATCAACTGTCTTTATAGCATGTGTTAAATGCAAAGAACATTGTTGTTCATAAAACATTAACATCGCACTTGGGCTCGAAACAGAATAATGTAGGTAGTATGTACCTAAACTTTAGAATTCCAGTTACTTTCATGCATGTCATTAAGAAGACAATTTAAATGGTAGAATTTGCAAGTCTGCTAGCCTCATTGTATTTTCTGTGCTGGTTCCGGATTTTAGGTTTGTATTTCATTCATTTCACGGTGGCAGCAAGCGCTTCTTTAGGTGTCGGATAGTCTTTTTCTACCTGCCTAATGGTGCTATTGGCGAGCGTGCGTGTCACCTCGCAGCCAAGCAGAGAGAAAAGAGAAAAATCGACGCTCCATAAAACACCGTCATCGATTTATAGACTCCGGGCGAATTCAAATTGCTATTTCAACTACCCGGCGAAAGGTATAGCTGGGGTATACGAAGTGTACTACGATGGTAGGGCTAATCTGCATATACTGTACAAGTAGGAAAATATTTTTAGACACCTAAAATTTGGTATTGGAAATCATAGCAGCACCCTAGGAACAATTGCAACATCTTTTTAGCTCCGCGCCAAACTATGTGCGACTTCGCATTCATTTTAAAGAGCCATTCCTTCACCGTCCTCTTTCGCCGTCTTTATACTGCAGAATAACGGTTTCAATGCGCCGATTCCCCAAAAAATAAACTCATGAATATTTGGTGGCTCGCCGCTCGCACACAAAAGCGATGAAAACACATCCGTCCTTAGTTGAAGCCCCCAAATAAAGCCTGCAAGAATCATCTATTTTATCGTTTGGCATTACCTATTGCTTTCAAATTAGCACAAACCCGTTCATTAAAAATGCTGGCGAGAAATTAATCAATGTCTGCACCAGGATGCGCTTCTAAAATAATCTCTTTTTTTACCCAAAGAATGAAATGCGTACAGGCCGGATCACAATGCATACAGAATTCGTGAAGCCACAGCTATAGGGTTATGTTTTTGTACTCTAAAAGAATTTTTTATGTAGCACAACGACATGGTGTAATCTAAACGTCAAAATTCCGTGTTGAACGCAAATCAAATCTTTTGAGCATTATTTTGCTTGGCGAAATAAGAGAGCAAAGTATGGAGGGAAAGTGATGGAGTTAAGGGGGG